>QWTY01024812.1:0-23793 GCA_008033365.1 Pseudorectes ferrugineus | reverse complement strand
GATCTTATCAGCTGTGTTAACACTTACCAAGTATAGGGTTATACAAGCTGGTCTCCTTACAGATGTTTGGGAAAATAGAAGGTAAGTAGTACTTCTTAAAATTTGAGAATAAAAATGAAAATCCCTTTTCCTGGTTTTCCTTGTTCTTCCATTCTAAACTCTTAACCTTAAAAAAAGAGAATTTGGACAAAGTAAGTACCTACAAGTAGAAGAGACCGATAACTGATGAAATGTCCTTTTTATAAGATATTTCTTTGAAACAAAATCATATATATTTTAATAAGCAGTTTTAGAAAAATGAAACAGAAACTAGCTGGGAAATGTCAATGAAACAAAGACTGTTCTCTTCCGAAATACTGTTTTAAAATGAACTTGAACACATAAAATACTGAAACCAACAGAAATACATTTGCTTTTGCAGTCATCTTGCTAAGTCAGGGAATGAGCCCAAACTGACTGTTTTTTTAACAAAACTGTTTTTCTACTTCAAAATGTTTTATAAAAAAAAGAATAATTACTCATGCCATTCCAAATATTTCTTCAACAACTTCTTTTAAGACATTTTGACTAACAAGTCATTATAATAGGTACTTGGATTCATTTGTGTAATTGGCAACATGAAACAAACAAATTTTTCAACCACAAGCAGCAGAAGATACAACTTGAAAGTTGAGTTACACAAATGTACTTTCATGGATAGTGATTGCTGAACATTCCCCATTACGAAGTGTTTTCCTACATGGTAAGTACTACCAAGCATGGTAAGTTCTCCTCAAGAAATCCAACATGCAGTTTCCATCTCTGTTCCTGAGAATCCATCTGCCTGCAGAGCTAAGTGATCTGCCAAGTCTATCATAAATAATATAAAGGAAGACTTCCCTCTCTTTTTTTTTCCCTTTCCCCTCTACTTCTCCATTTCTTACTCAAAGGCCACAGTTCTATTATGATCCATTTTCAGGGCAATGGGTCTGTAGACTGGAACACATATGCATATATTTCACCCCCCAATATAACTCAATACAATGGGTGATACATATCATTTAGTGACACAAAGTCCTTTAGCAGAACTTAGTATCAGAGGAGCTTGCAATTATCAGTACCTCTAAAGGGACTTCAGCAAACAACTTCAGCACTCACATAGTGAACAAGCTCTATGACACCTTCTCAATGACTTATCTGAATTTAAATATAATACTAACAATTTATTACAGAAAAGTCTTCAAAAATATAAGGGCTATTTTTCTTCAAAGTAAATAGCCAGCATTAAGCTTACCCTACAGATCACAAGTATGCAAACCTCTATTCAAAGTGGGAGATGCTGGAAGCAATAAAATGAGGTTGGAAATTATTCCAGCATGGCAAGTTCACAGAGAAAGATAGATAAAAGGAAGCCATGAAATGCTTAACATTTGTCATATTTGTACACTGTCCATCTTCCCTAGTAAAACCTGCACAAGTGTGAAGAAAAACTTATGGATACCCAACTGGGTTCTGTGGGACAAGTCTGACCCAGAAGGCAGTACCCAGGAATATCTGCCATGTCATGCAGGATGTGACAGCACAGTAGGCTCAGAAGCAGCATGTGCTAATTGGCCAGCAAATCAATTACGTAACATGTAACAGCTGGGCCACAGTTTTTGACAGAAGCTCTTGCTATGCCCTGTACTGGCTGAGATCATGGAACTGTCAAACTTCAAAGGGAAGAACAATGTGTGTGCCCGAGTTGCACACCATGGACTAAATACTCATTCAACTCTCCATTTTCTGCACACAGTTGATCCAACTGTTGGTTGAAGACAACAGAGACAGGGAAGGGGAGATGAAAATGAGAAGGGAGCTGAAATCAGCATTGCTAGAAGTGACTGACAGGTCTTGTTTTGTCTCCATGCCACAATCTGATGGAAGATCCTGTGGTGACAGATCTAGAAATCTTCACACAGAAGACAAGGGAACATTTTTCTAGTAGAATTTGCTTTTTACAAAAAAGGGAACGGCAAGCAGGGAAGCCTTAAAATATTTTTATATACATTTGCAGGGCTACAAGTAAAAAACTTACTGTAAAGGACAAAGAGGTGTTAATTGTTTCATACTTGTTTGCTTGAAAACTATAGAACATACCTGAATTACCATGTATTTCAAAAGTGCTTCTAAAAAATAGCTTGTTAAATCTTCTTGTCCTTTATCTCCTGATTGTGGAGGAACAAGTGGAGTGATTTCTTCTATAGTCACTTGAGCTATTTAAAGAAAAATAGAAGTACATCTAACATTTAGACCATTTCTTCTCATGGGTAAACATCTACCAAGTTATCAAAGTAGAAATGCACTGCAGCAACAGTTACAGGTAAACAGCAAGAGACAGTTACAGGTAAAACAGTCCACCCATAGATTAACAAAAAGCAGGAAATTTTACCTAATAAACCACCATGGAACTAACTTCTTACACATATAAAAAGCACAGCAGACAATAAGTAGGTTTTCCCTATGCACTTTTGGAATCTACCTTTCAAACCCAAATTTTTCCAAAAGGTGTAATTCATTTCTTTTGGAATTTACGCAAACAATAGTGTAACACTTAGGTACACAAATGCCAAATCTTTATTTACATCTTTCACCATTTTCCCATTTAGCAGTTTAGCGTTTCCTTTAAGTTTTCCTAGCTGTATCCTTCTTTGCTTCGACAGTGAAGCTAGTTCAGAGTTGATTTTTCTCCTGTTCCTGTAGTTAGATGTTCATATGTCATTCCTTGCACCTGAATTTCACAAGAGAACTCCAAAAAAGGGCTTAAGTAGGTAGCAAAATTTTTCTTGCAGAGTTATCCTGCTATGAAATTTGTCTGCTGTGTTTCAGCAAATTCAATTACTAGTCATGGAGACACTGCCTTCTTCTACAAGCAATAAAATACTCAAATACTAAGAGAAGATGGAAAGAAGGCAACAGCACAACATTCAGGGGAAAAAGTGTTCAAGTTCTTACTCCCATTTATGTAAGTGCACAGTTTGCACTTACATTCAAAGACCCATTCAATTGCAATTCATTAATAAATGAGTTTCAAATCCCACTATCAAGAATAAATTGAGTTAGGAGGCACTTAATACTAGAGTGAGCAAAGGAAAAACTGTCCTAAGAATCATCTCAAGAGAAAAATCATCCTCACTCTATTGATTAAGGCCAAGATAATGACCTTACCATTAAAAAAAACCCGTCCAGATAGTATAAAAATGTTATTCCAGAATGCTCAAGCTTTTCCACTGATGCAAACCTTTAGGACCTCAAGTTTTGCAATTTACAAGGTCTGATTATTTTCAAAGATTCCAAGTTGCAAGAATACCACAGCCTTAATTGCCTGGTCATACACAGACACATTTGTCCTTACACATTGCCCCAACAACTACTCATTCTCTTGAAGGCCACACCAGAAACTGCTTTGCCCAGCCTGCTCCCTGGAGTATGAACAAAGCCAGTGCAAATGTTCGACACAAGCAGAATTCACCTGTGCAAGTTTGCAGTAGATGCAGGATCCTCTTGCAATTCTTAAGAATTACACACAAGTGGTCAGTTTATTTTCACCACTGTGTGTTAAGCTACAATAGCCTACTTGGGGGGAAAAACCCCAACAACCACAAAAAACAACTCATCCTGAAAAACAACAAAAAAGACAGAAATTGCTACAGAAAGAAGACCAGACAAACTGCTAAGAAACTCATCTCAGCTCCATCATCTCCCTGGGTACATATGCATGTCAGTTACTTCAACTTGCCTCGTCTGTGACAAGATTTGAATTATGTCGAGAATTGAGTAATATTACCAAATTACTTACTTTCTTGGACATTAAGGGGAGGGTTAATGAGATTATCTAGTGTTCGGGGGCCATATTCAGACTGTGGTGATGAAAATCCAGGAATCAAGCAAGAAAACATCCATAATTGTTCTTTACTACAGTTATTTTGAAGTGCTTGCAGCCACAAAAGAAAGAGACGCACACCCTCTCGACGAATCTTAAAGGAAAAAGACATGGAATACGTTATCTTGTCCCAGAACAAACAAAAGCATTTCCATTTGTCCTGGAGGGAGAAGGAGAAGGGGAGCGATAAAAAAAATGAGAACAGACAGACACTATGTCCCCCAGCAACCAGCAGAGCCAAACTAACACATCTGCTGCTCCTGATGAAATGCAAGGGCAAGCCTGGCACCCTCACTGCTGTTTGCCTCAAAGAATTTTTCACAGGGGTTTCTCTGAAAGAAGAGGAAGAAAACCAACACATGTCTAATCACTTACTTGACTACAGCACTGTGAGATGCCGAATTTTTCAGAAAATACAAAGACCAATATAAAATTCCTAAATGCGTTCATGAATTATAACAACAGAGTAAGCTTTCTGTATCAGAACGACCAATTCTACCTTCTTCCATTTCTCCTTCAAAAAAATCTAATGGAGTCCTAGAGCACTCCCTTCCTGGCTCTCACACTGGAGAATTTCAGTACCAGAGGAGCCTGCAGGTGGTTTACAGAGGAGTGGTGCTCCTGTTTTGTCCCATGGTCAACCATTCAAATTACTCTACCCACCAGCAGGTCTCCCTGGCACAGATAATCTTCCACTTCCAGGGTGGCCTGAGCCCCAAAATCAGCTTCCTTGCCTCTAACAATGAACAGTTAAGGCTTACTATTTCATTAATGCAAACTCCTTTAAACCACTGGCTACTCTATATAAACACATTACTACTGTGAGTAGCTTTACTAAGATAAAGCTGACGATTGAAGTCATTCTTTCGTGATACCCAAGTCATGATCTGGTTCTCATTCCTGTGCTTTTACTGTAAAAATTTGCCCTTATTTTCTTATTTGTATTTTTAAGTATTGTAGATAAAAGTCCATGCAACTTATTGCAATACCTTTAATGAATTTCCAGTGTGAAGAAGCTTCTTTAAAATCAACCCTAAAAAAAAAAAGAGAAAAAAAATTTGTTTGCTTTTGTTCTTTCTTTCTATATTAAGTAAGATGTCAGAGTTCTCGGTCAGACTTGATAGTCACTTTTAAACAAGTCCTTGGCAATCTCCAATTTAATCTTGGTGACCTTGATACCTTCAAGCAACTGACTTAATGCCAGAAGGAAAAAAAATCAAATATCACCTCTCATAGCTTCCTCATATAATATCTTTCCCCAAAGACTTTTGAGATGTGTACATTAAAAGTGAATCATTCTCAAGTCATCACTATGCATACAATCAGCATTCCCTATTTACAAATACCTCATGTCAATTCTGAAATGTATTACTAAGAGAAAAAAAAGAAAGAAAAAAATAATTAGAACTTTAAACTTTTCACCTGTCCTTGTTCTTTCTCAGCCACTCTTCTATTACTATATTCCCAGATTTAAATCTATCTAGAAGAGTATTCACTACATTGGTGGGATTTTTTGTCTGTTTCTTTCTTTTTTATTTTCCTTCACCCAGCTTGCAAAGTTTTCAAGAACATAACCCCTGTTAAGCCACTTAAAGTTTAAGGAAATGAGTGGCATAGTAGCCACTAATTAGTAGCTACTAATAAAAAGTAAAATGAAAGAAAGAGGGAAAGAGAGAGGGAGAGAGAGAAAGCAAGAAAATCAACTTACCAATACTATGAAATTGCCATCTCTGATGAATCCTTTCAGGAAGGAGTTGTAAAATTTTCTATAAAAAACAAAACCCAAGGATGTATGTTGTAGATATTGCTCTTGAAAGACCAAACGACCCTTTCACAAAGGCCACAGATCAGAAGCTGAAGCATCAACTTAGAAAATTCCCACAATGCTTTCCTTGGAAGCATTATTGTCCTTTCAAGATGACCCCATTCCTAAAGCTAAGAAGCCCAAAGGCTCTGACAGACTATCTCCGAGTCCTGCATTGGAGACTTTAGATGTTACTGCAGGTCATCTGGCTCCACTGCCTCTCTGATGGATACTGCTGCTTTCAGCAGAGGGAATGGAATGGGATGAGTATCTGTCTCAGTTGCTCTGGTTCACAATAGATTGCATTAAGTTATTCCACCTTTCTAATGGCTTCAGCTAGGATGTTCAGCTGTCAACTTGCCTCTGTGGCACAAGCAAACATTTGTTTCAGCCTTCTCAACTAAGGGGTAGTGAGCTACAGCAAAACAATGAAGATGAGATCTCTACAAATAGAATGATCATTTCCAGAGACAAGAAACAGAGCACAGTTAGTAATTAAAAATCTATCATGTAGGACTTGCAACATTTACACTAGAGGCATTTGCAACTTGTAAATAACCTGATTTCCCAAATGAATTCCTGGCAGTGGCCCTTCAGCATGCTGTGCAAATGCTTCCAGAGCACAGATCAACTAATATTCCTTTATGCAGGAACTAGTGAACAAATGAACTAGCTCTCTTTCAGATTCACCAACGTACCTCACTAATAAATAAATAATAACTGAATTAATATTCAACCATGTGATAAGCATTCATCAGCTTTTAGTTTTGCAAATTTTAAAAAAACACAATGCTTGTTCTATAATTAGAAGCCTCCATCAAAAAGGAAAGATGAAAACTTGACAAATATAAGCTGTTTCTAAACTATAGCGTCTACTTAGAAATGTTCTCATTTTATTAAATTATTTCATTAGAATCTAATTTGTCTTAATTAAGTCAAGATATGCTTTTGGAAAGAATATTGTGAAATGCAATTATCAAATAATGAATATTTTTTTAAATAAAGAGTATTTTTAAGAAAGGATCTATAAAAAAAATTCTGCAGTAGCAATCTATTATGAGAGAAATCAGAGATAACATGCAATCAAAAGGTCAAAAATATCATGACTAAACAGAGATCTCCTTTCTAAGAATTTCAATGTGTACAATACTTAATGGGGAAATACCACCACCAAAGAGTAATCAACTATCTAGAGACACAGAAACATCTTTTTCCAGTTAAGACATCTTCTTGCAAAACTGCAAGTCAAATTTTCATTTTTCACACAAAGCACATAAATTCAGCTCTATGCAAAAGTAAGAAGGAATGCAGTTAAATACAAAGTCTATTTACAGACAACTGTAGAATAACAGGACTTAAAGCAAAAAAAATTCAAAATATCTTACCTCAAAAATAAAAAGAATAGAATCTAATTCTTCTCTCTGAGACTTGTGACCTAGTTGCAAAAGTAAATAGTTAAAATAGTTAAAAATAAACAGAAGATGCACTTTCACTAGCAAAACAAAGATCCTTAAATGTGCAAAATGAAAATCTGCATTTATACAACCATAACTTTGCACTGCTTCTGCAAATAAAACTTATATACCATAAATAGAGTTTATAACAGCTACAATTTGTATAACTTCCTATTATGGCATCTACAGCTGGGAGAGATTAAGTTACACAGTATCTTGTTAAAGAATAATTCCGCAGAACACAAAGTATAACACCTTAAGAATCCTCACTTTGCAAAAGGGCATACACAGTCATCGGAGAATAAACACTTCTTCCTCACCTCCACTGCATGCACATCTCATTGCTCTGCCTTTATTTGCAAAGTTAGTTCTTAGACATATTCTGCATAGCTAATGTTATCACTTGTGACCACACAGAGCTTTATTTATAGCACCCTGAGTTATTTTACAACAAAAACACAAGCATCAAGACAAAAAGAGTTCTATCTGAAATACTTACCTTTTTGTTTAAGGCTCACTTCAATAGTCACAAAGTTTTCAAAAAACACATAATATATATGTGAAAAATGTAGGTCAAAAAACTGTTTGAGATCAATTGATTCTGCATTCTCTGAAAAACAGAACAGAACACTGTTTATACTTCTTTCAAATATTCAGAGTGAACCATTATCCAGCAGTAAGAACTGAAATATTTAAAAGAAAAAATATTGGTTTTTAAATAATTAAATAACTAAATAATTAAAGAAACTATTGAAGTTTTCATTCTTTACACTGAGGCTAATGAAATTCAGTATGGCATGCTGTAAGTGCCTAGTGAATTTTAAAACAGGAAGCAGCATCTTCTTGTACACCCATTGTTTGCATAAGAGTAATGCAAACAAACGCCTGTCATGAACCCTAATTCCATCAGGACTAGCACTGTACAGATGAATTTGGTTTTAATTGTTAATTTAACAGAAATAAAGCTAGTGACACTGCCCAAACTCTACAACAGAAAGACCATCACAATCCCCAACTGTAACTACTAAACACAACTAAGCTTACTAAAGAAAGTGGAAGAAGGATGTTAAGTGAGGAACACATCTGCCCTGTAGAGAAACGAGCTGGGAGGACACAAACAGCAGCACTGCATTCCCACTGTTGCTTCCTTATTCCCTCCAAGTTCCAACATGCACTTTACTTTCTAGTCTGGCTCAGTCCCTCACACTCCTTTGATTGTGTGGTCTCAGGAGATCAGAAGATGGGACCTCAGGGATACCCTGAGGTGGAAACATCACTGTATGTATAGAGGAATGTGCTTTCCTGTGTACCCCAGGAAGGTGTCCAGACTCTCTTCCCACAACTCTCTAGATGGTTTTCTGCAAATTCCCGGTAAAGAAATACACAGTGATTTATCTGGATTAATTTTAAAGTCATCATTTTAAACAATCAAGCCTTAGTACACACTGAACCAAAAGACACTCCCTGTCCTGTTATTCAACTATGTAAGACTTGAGAAACCAGGTGGACAAAACAATACCATGGAAGCACAGAGGAACAGGAAGACAGTATTTTAAATGGCAAAACTCTCCTCTTTCAGAATACTCATGTGAAACAAACAAAACCAAACAAAAGCAAAACATGAAGAAAGGTGAGGCACACGAAACTTTTATACCCTTTCACCAGCTGTATATATACACTGAGACATCCTCTTTCACTGTACATATATCTTCTAAATAGCTCCTTCTAATTCTGTATTGGATCACAGGGTTTTTAACCCATTTTAGAATGACATCAATCTTTATCATCTCACATGACTGGATATAGAAATGGCAGAGTATAAAGTCAGGAAAAATCAACTGAAAGGATGGCAAAAAGCATGGCACATTTTCAGTTATGTTTTCTTATGTAGCTCTAGAGGATTATTAACTCAATTTTAACACAAATTTTGCTATAAAAGTTTCCAATACAGATTTAATTTTTGCTGTATCACAGCATTCTGCCAACATCTTGCATAATGAGTGTAGTAGAGCCAGGGTGCTCTTGGAGCAGATAGCGCTGTATCAGCAGCAAAGATCAACTCTTAAGCAAGGCAGCTCAGATAGGAATAAACAGTGGTCCAGAGCAGCAAGCACACTCCTGACCATCTACAGGCTTACCAAACCCCCGGGTTTGCAGAAACTGCCACACCACCTACAGATCAGCAGCTGAACTGCTACAGTTTAGAGACGCAAATGTTAAAGGACAACAAAAACCAATTCCACTTGAAACAAGTTGAATGATGATTTTCAGTTGATCAGGGAAATGCACACGAAATGGAGCTAGGACTGGAGCATAAGCACAATCACTACAACCATTTCCACTCATGGGCAGAGCCTTAAGTCAGTCCTAGGCTAGGGACAAGAAAATACTGGAAGGAAAATCAAGAGTTTGAGATGGAAGGATTAAAGAAAATAAAAAGAAAGCAATGATTGAGACTTTCAGGAGAAAGAAGGGTGACAGAAGATACCTTGTAGTCCATATGTTTACAGGACTGTATAGGAATTGCATGTAGAAAGCAGTGGAATGGTTCACTCAATGCAAAGGTGCAGAAAATACTAGCTCCAAATGCTAAAGGGATAGGAAGCAGTTAAACAGGGTCTCTTCCAATCAAAACACAGGAATGCTGCATTTTTGCAGGCATGTTAAATGTTTCGCTTCCTGAAATAGGCCCTCATTCTTTCCTCAGACACGGGTCAACTCTGAAGCAGACCAAAAGAAAAAACCCAAATGCCTAAACCAAATGTATTCTTTAAACACTCAATCTTAACACAACAGTCAGTAATTTTTGGAGACTCTATTCCTAAATTCTTCAGGCAACAAACTGAAGGCTTGTCTACATAACCAGCTGAACACTGACTGTCATTTTACCACATAATTGCATATGTACAACTGGTACTGTGGTAAGGCATTCTGCCTTTAGGGAGGAGGGTGAGGTGGAATTTCAGAAATTTGTCCTTTTTAAAATTTTTTGTTTGTTTTCTACTTATTTACGAATAATACGGTGTCAATCACCTCAAAAAATGCTTGAAGGAGCAGTGGTAGACCTGTATTATTACCACTAACACCCAATTAACATTAAAAGCATACCTTCAGAATACAGTTACAGCTTGCAAGAGTAGGACGAGAGTAAAAAATTCCTGGACTTTGCAATTTCTATAGCAAATGCATTTTACTCTGATTCCTTCCTAAGATCACACTTGAGAGCATAATCAAAAGCAAGTTTTTAAAATTGAAACCAGTTAACAACAACTGAATTCTTGCAATAAATACTATTGCTTCAGATGGAAGAAAATATAACATTTCATTTAATGGGAATTTTACTCTTTTATTACATGAAAATAATACTTTTTTAAAAACCCACGAACTATTTCTGTTAATGCTGAAAAACAGCTTTCCTCCTAAGGGAGGGAAAACACGGTTGTTCATCTGACAGGCTTGCCACCTACAGCAAAAGAGAACATCTGCTCATCATCAAAAGACACCTGTAGTGATTCAGTAAGCTGCTAGTGCAGAAATGTGGAACCTTGCATTGGTCAAGAAGTTTGGAACTCATTACAAATACCCTGACATGAATTATGGCAAGAAGGAGGAGGGGGGGAAATATGAGATACAGCATGGAGATAACAATGTAGACCTTAAGAGAGCTTGATCTGGTCACCTGTAAACATCACTCCATTTCACAGCTACCTCTACACTGAACACAACCCACAAGACCAATACATGCATGGAGACACTATTGCTCTCCTTGATTACTGTACCATTAAAACTTCCAGCTACATGCTGCTATTACAGCTTTCTTCCTTAATTAAGGATTTGATTTTTTTCCTAATGTCTCTAAAATACTCAGTTTACCTCTATCCTTGTCATCAGCTAAAGGAACAACTCCTCAATTCTCACATCATAAACCATTTTCTCCAACACCAGGTCACTGTCTCTTCTCTATGCTCTCTCAAAGTATCGTGCGTATTGCATAGAGGTAAAAATAATTTCCTCTACAAGCAGCATAACCTTTTCAGACAGCCTTGAACTGGGAATTTGCAGGACGTTGCTTCTCTGCTTTGACTAGTTAAATATTTTCTGGCTTTTTAAGAAGAGAGACATAGCTTTTTTTTATGTAAAGTGTGATTAAACAGAAAGAGGCTTTCCTCTACAACTTCCAGTGCATTCCTCCTCTTTAAACAAAAGGACTTTATATTCTTCCACCACAGATCATGTAACTAACAAAAACTAATGTACTCCTTGTGTTCTTGCTTCTATGTCCGAACTGGGAGCAGGGAAGGACTCAGAAATAGATCTGGCACCATATGAAATAGTTGGAAAAGTTCCTCAGAATGTGAGAGGGAAAAATGGGATACTACCATATTCCAAAGGGATATAAAAACTAAAGTTTCTACTGTACAAAGCATAGTTTCAGTACACTAAAATTTGGATTTTCAGCATTTTATGAAAGCTGTTTGTCAAGAAAATGCAGTTTTCTTCACGCTTTACAACAGCAAGAAACATGGATCTTTGCTGTTTTTTCCTTAATAATTTTCTGTAATTTAAAAACTGGTACAAATCTGATCTCCATACTAACTCTTTTTTAACAAAAAAAAGCACCATTAAACACAAAGGCCAAGATCTGTTTTGGTGGGGTTTGTTTCGTTTTAAGTTCAGTATTTTAATTGTTTACCTTTAGGGTTCTGTCCTGTGCAGAAAAGTACTAGCTTGCTTGCTTTATAATATTTTAATTTCACACAGTACGGTGTCTCCTTGTGCTTAAAAGTAACTTTCTCCTTAAAACAAAACAAACCCCGCCAAAACAGATTTTAGACTTATATTTTAACTCTTCTGAAGAGAACTTTTATCAGTTCACACTGCATTGCAGAAATTTAAGAAAATAGTCTGTATCATTACAGATTAAGTTGTGGTTAATTTTATGTTCTATTTGAAGAGTTTTAGAATTTAATACTATGTTTATACATAAAATTGTCAGAGCACATAGTACAATGAAAATATTATCCTGTCTCATTCCAAGACTTACGGGCTTTTAAGTCACTTTCCCTCGCCCTTACAGCAAACCAAACTGACAACTGCAGCAAACAATGACCTGGAAGATGGCCAGACTTCTGGATCTATTTCTGTAAAGCAGAGGTCTGCTATGGACTGACACGGTCAGTATCAATCCCTGTAACAAACTGGTGCCACTAGAAAGCAAAGGTTTCCATGGACTCAATGCATAATCAAACTTATTCATTCTTAATTCTCCATGCTGAAAAATTTAAGCGTTTCTTTACAGCAAAACAGTAGAGAGATTTGGTTACATAGGGACTGTCTCGAATAGAAAAGCATGTAACTGAGAAAGGTTAAGTGGAAAACCTCGGGAACTAACTGGTGGCTTTGGCATAGTTAACAGACTGTCAAAGTGAAAGAGCCCTGATAACAGACCACAAATCCAAATCTATTAAACAAAGGCTTCACATTAGCCCTTACTGTTTCACATCTACCTAACAGCTATTTAGCAAAACCAATTTTTTAGAAAAGGCAATTTTGTCAAAGAAAATATCCTTGAAGGTTTTGGTACTGAAAAAGGAACATAACTTAAAGAAATCTTCTAATGGACTTCTATTTTGCATCCGACAAGTCTGAACTCCTGATCACTATCTTTTAGATACAAATGAAAAAAAAAAATCACAAATGAATAAGCATGTTAACAGCACCAATGATCATCATCTGCATACAAATTTACAACACCAGTGCTCTACAGGAATGAGCAGAAGCAGCTGCCAGCTTTCCAAGCTAATTCTATAAGGCTGCTTGCAGACTCTGAGAGTTACACTAGTAAACTTTTAAGAAATACTTCCACAACAATTCACACGTGTTCCAGAACTTAAGCTTTTATTTAAGCAACTTCAAACACTTCCACAATAATGTACTCATTTTCATTCCGAACTGTCAGAGCTAAACCCACACAGTCCTTTCCTTTGCAACCAAGTGGTCAGAGCCTCCCTTTTGTCTACCCCGGGGCTTTGATCTGGCTCCAGCCCTTAGCCTTGCAATTCAGCAGCCCTGGCCACTGCTGAACTCTGCAAGTCGAGTATAACCTTAGCCAAAATACTAAAGCAGAGTAAATCTTCACCCTCTGCTCCTGACCAAAACATAACACGTTCAGGGTTAAGTCAAGAGTGACAGAACATAAAGACCAATTTCTTACACTGCATGCAACCCACATCCAGATCCCTGAGTTATATGAGCAATGACATGTCCTCTGAAGTTAGACTAACCAGAAAAGAAAAAAAAAAAATCTACAACTCTGGCCAAAAATAATACATCTTTGCACATCCACAGAAACTCCAGGCAGCTACTTTTGTTGTAGCTTTTCATTTGCTGTCACTTTAACAACGATAAAACATTTTTCATTTATGACCGATGCTGATGATGTGCAACACCAATGAATGCCATCCAGCTGAAGCATTAGGGCTAACTGCCAGTGACATAGACTTCTTAAATTAAAATCCCTTTAGATGAATGCAATCTCAGTTTAAGTATATTGTTTAATATTAAATGATATATCAGAATGGATGTCCAATGCAGTCCATTTCATTCTGTCCCATATAATTTGACTTTTCCCTTTCAAAGACTATACACATGAGATGTCCAGCACTAACCAACCACCAAGAATAACAAAACAAAATAATAAAATAAACACCCTACTATTATTTGTTAATAATAAAATAAACACTTGCATTTTACAAGTATTCTCACCATGGTTCCAGAGATAAAAGCAGTATAGTTCTAGATACCAGATGCAAATAAAATAATTCATGAGAAACACTATATTTCCTTTTTTCTTTACTCTGGATTAACAGATTATAGGCCTGTAACTTCTACTCTACAAAAAAAGTCAAAAGGGAGGGGGAAAAAACCCACCCTAACAAGAAAACAAGTATCTTAAGAATTCAGCCCTATAAGTAAATTTTAAACCAAGCATATTCATTTGACTTACTTGCACACAGTAGGATTTCACAGAAGTCATTAAATACTTAGAGGTTTTAGCTTTTTTTAAAAATACATATATTTCCAAATTCTGACTGAAACTTCAAATTCAACAGGCAGCACCAACATATTTGATATCAAAACAAAAAGTCAATATTGTTGAAGTATGACCTTATGAAGGGTCACATACCTAGTTGTCTTAATTATTTCTAGAATGCTCAAAGCACTGTTTTAGCAAAAGGACAAATAAACCAAGATCTGATGCTTGAAAGATTACTAGAACAAACTTTTATTAACGACCATTTTAAAATCATAGAATTTTATTTTGATGTTGAAGTCTGATTAAACAGTGCAACATTATAAGAATAATGCCATATTATTTCCACTTCAATGGTCCTAAAAATTGCAATCAGCTGCTAATTGACTGGGGGCTGCTAAAAATATGTGTATATATAGGTATCTTTTCTGGAAAATCATTGTACAGGCAATACCTAACTCTGTAAGGTACACGATGTGCCTCCCTTCCATCAGCAAAGGAAACCTCAGTGATCACACCTGCACCAACTGCAGCTGGCAGCCTTCCTTCCTTCCAGCCTTCCTCGCTGCTGCCACACAGACCCCGAGGGAATCCTGTTCGACATTCCCGCTCGAGGTTTGGATGCTCTGACTGCCGCAGCCACACACAGCAAACCAAACTGTCACAGCATTTCCAGCACACAGGAACAAGACAGCACAACAGTTTGCTAAAGAGTCACACATCGACCCAATCAGCACTGGGGAACTATATGAGACTCTAAGGCACTTCCCAGAACTGAGAAAAAAAAACCAAATGGAGCAGGGTGGGGTAAACACTTCCCTATGGGAAGAAACTAATACATCTCAAAAGAATAAAATCTATTAAACCAGATAGTTGCAGTTCTTTCAAGAAATATACTGCAGCAACATTAACAATGAAAAGCAGATTACCTTTGCTCACATACTGCTAAGTCCCAAGATATGAGACTTCAATCTTTCCAATTTTTCTTAGCATTTCTTAAGAATATTTCTTACTACTC
This sequence comes from Pseudorectes ferrugineus, assembly GCA_008033365.1. Taxonomy (NCBI): domain Eukaryota; kingdom Metazoa; phylum Chordata; class Aves; order Passeriformes; genus Pseudorectes; species Pseudorectes ferrugineus. The sequence goes on along the minus strand of QWTY01024812.1, from coordinate 8,583 downwards.
AGAGGTCTCCTAAAGGCTTTAACTTCTACTAAAAAAACCTTATACCTATGATGTGCATAAATTTGTCATACATTGTATTTACTTTAACAAATAATTTAATCAATTCTGAATTAGTCACCTGAATTTCACAGAATTTTCTCTGGTTCCCAAATTACAAAAAAAGGCTGAATGGAGCCAAACTGAAGGAGATCAGAAAAACAGAGACAGGATACTGGACTGAAGTGGAAAAGAGCAGTTATCTACGAAAGAGTTTCAGAAAAAAAAAAAAAACAGAAAAATAAAGCCAAAACCCAAACCACAAGAAAAGAATTTTCCCCCGTATGCCTATAACTGATTGCTAGCCTAACATTCAAGAGCTTCCCAAGACAAAAATCATATACTGTAACTTGAAACTTCAAATTTGGTTAGCCTTAATAGATGTTATTTCCTAGTCTTTTTCATATAATTTTCATACATATTTTTCACCCCTGTCCCTACACAAAGGAATTTTAAAGCTTTCAATGTCTTTTCATATTAAAGTTTTACTCTCATCTGAGTCATTCCCATACCTAAATCTTCTATACACTGACTATAGCAACAAGACTCCTAAAGCTGCAATGATATTTGGTACAATGGTACATCACCGCTTTACAAAAGACACAAAATTTTCTATATATCCTTATACAGACTCATTTGCATTTTTTACTAAATTTAAACTGAGTTGTCACCAATGACAGGATACTTTTTCCTAAAAGAATATAACTCACTTCATTCTAAGCTATCTTCTAAAAGACATTTTAAAAATGCCATCTAATGTACACTACTTTCAATTTGTTAAAAATAAAAGTCACAGGCCTTTGTGCTCTCCATCCACTTAGCTTCATATTAGGTTCTTTGATATTGTTCAGTCTCTTCTGATCCTTACTAAAAATGGCATTATACTAATTTAAATATTTTTAGATGATGCCTGACTTGCACCATTGCCTTGCAGGATGCAACTCTCAGTCTTTTATCATAATTAAATTTTTTAGATTTCTCTTTGGCTAATAGACAGCCATCAGTCTATAGCTCACAAGCACTCACCTCTATTCATGACTATTCCATTATTTTGGCTTACTGGAGAAGTGCTGCTTTGGATGCCTTGGTAAAATAGCAGGGAAATTAACTAAAATTCCCTTTCCTCCCCTCAAGTCTTAACCATGAATCCAAGGCCATATCTGTTTATTGCTGCTGAACCAAAGACTAAAATGTACAGCAAAAAAAAAAAAAAATGAGCTCTGGTCCAATACACCTTGCAGGCCTACTGAAAATATTTTAAATTAAAGAACAAGAGAAAATTCTCTCCTTCTCCTGTATGTGAAACTGCAGAAAATTCTCTTCTGGATATCTTTTAGTCTCCAGTGTGCAGATGCTAAGAGCAATAAACAAAATAAATCGTGTTTCCTTCTTGAAGATGCTGAACAGAGATGACCTGAGATTTCCTGCCCATCCCCTCAGATAGTCTGTTGGCAATAGCTAATTTGGCTCCCCTGAACACACGGAAATATGGCAATTATTTTTCTGGGGCAATTGTCACTGAGGACAAAATGATATGCAGCACTTCACTGCTCATGCTGTGGGATGGTGCCTGTATGAGAAGCCACCTCAGAGAGCAGTCTGTCTTATGTGGGCACCTTAATTTTTTTAATCTGGTCCTGAAGATTAGTCAAAGAAACAGCTGGAGAAGAAAGGGCATAGATCTTATGTTTTGGAAGCCACTTTAGGCAGTAGAGGAAGGATTAAGGTAAGGAGGTGATCAGAAGACAGACTTCAAATAATCTGCTGTATACTTCTCTTGCACTGCAGTAGGAATATGTGTGGAAATACCTTACTCTTCTGCCCTAAAAAAACCCCTTGTTTTTGTACCTCATGCACCTAAGAATATCTGCATAATGACAAAATCTTGTATATGTATCCAAAACAGACAAGCTGAAGAGTACTGTTACACCTTTCCCTTATTACACAGTCACTCACACACTGTGTTCTCCCAAAGGTGGAGAAAGGATGTGTGGGAGCTGTGCTTCAACAGCTGAGATATACACATGGCGGGGGGAAGGGCATCATATGAAAACATCCCCAGCAAATTTAGTCTGTCCTACAGCCAGTAAACAGAAACCTTAGATTAGATAAGAACGTCCGCTTGACATTGCTTATGGCTTGCAACTTACAGAAGGCATCCAATTATTAAGAAAGCTGAAGAAAAAAAACCTTGTTAACAAATTGCAAGCAACATAAATACAAAACCTAGAACAGATCAGATCAAAATCATTCAGAGTGTTTTGCAGACTAAAGCAAAACTAGAAATATTCAATATACTTTAGCCAGTAAATCTAAATTCAGAGAGGTACTTAGCTTCTTTAGAATGTTTTTTCCTCTTAAGTTTCAGCTGAGGAAGTAGCTAAAAATCAACACAGAGCAAGCTACAACTGGCTCAGTACAGCTTGTTAGGAAGAGTGGTACATTCTGAGTGAGGCAAGAGGATGCATCTGACTGCTTAAGTCTCTTAGCTAGCTAGCTACAAAACTATTCTCCATTTCAAGTCTAGATAATTACTATGTTGCAGAAAATAACTCATGCAGCAACAGATGGTGCAACATGGGAACACCTGTTCCTTTAAATACCAATACAAAAAAAGGGAGCAATAGCCGTTTTCCTTCGAAAGGAAAGAATCCAGCTTTGGAGGACAAGATACACAAATACCACCAGACTGTGGGCAGAACCCAAAATAATCCATTCAGTATTCTGTGCTAAACACGGAATGCAGCTGCCCTTGACCCAGCCCTGCTCACGCGTTGATAAACTGTCAGAAGCAACATACACATTTACAGGACTGAAGCGCCCAAAAGCCACACCAGAGCAAGCTTCTTCTTCCAAGGACAGCTTGATGACAGTGACTTATATTTTTACAAACACATGCAACTAACAGATATCTTGGAATGGTTAACTCTAGGTTTGCTTTTGTTTCCCCCTGTTTTTTTCATTAGGCAATTATGCCGTATAATCACAATTTCTAATTCACTGGTCAGGTTAAATGGCAGTTCACGTGGAACTGCGGCAGCACTTAAGGGCTTGTGTGTCCTCCTTTACCAACCGGCAAACCAAAAGTGTTTTACATCTGGCTGTATAGAAGCTCATTCACATCTAAGCTAGTGAGCACTTACTACTGTAGTTCTTACCTTGAAAACGTACACAAACATAAATTGTTACAGTAAGAACGTAGGGGAAATGGATTCGGGAGTTACAGGCACCATTTGCGCTCACCAGCCACTTTTATTCATGCGCACCGACTTAGCAGTTTGTGTATTCTAGGGAATAATTCACATGGGAAGAACACCACTTTTTCGCCTCCTTCCACAGTTACCAAAGCAATTCCACCTTCAGACGGAAATGTCCGTGTCTCAGTACAAAAGCGACGAGCGAAGCATCCCGCGCCGCGCCCGCGGGGTCCCGCAGCCCCCGGCACGTTGCTGCAGTCTCGCCGCCGCCGGCCCCGCCATGCCGGGCGCGGGGTCTTCCCCCGCTCGCCGGGTGGGGTCTCTCGCCGGGGCTGAGCCCCGAGCCCGCCTCCCGCCCCAGCTCCCAGCCGGTCCCTCCAAATTCCCGGTCTTTCCCACGCCGGGACCCGCGGCCCCCGCTGACCCACTCCCTTCCCCCCTCCCGGCAGCCTCACCGATGAGGACGCGTAGGTGCTTGAGTCGGGTGAGCGGGTCCTTGCGGGTGTCCAGCACCTTCTGCGTGGATTTCCGCACGTCCCCGTGCGGCTTCTTGGAAAACATCCCGCCGGGCCCGGCCCCGGGCCCGGCCCCGGCGCCGCGCTCCAGAGGCGAACAGCGGCCTCCGGATCTGCCCGCTCTGGGGCCCCTACATAGCCAGAGGCGGCAGCGCCGCCTCCTCCTCCTCCTGACTCCGACTGCGATGCGGCGAGGGCGGAGGGGCGCGGCGCGGAGCCAACTCCCCGCGGGCCGGGGGGCCGGGCAGGCCTGGACTCCCCCTTCTTCCTCCCTCGCTTTCCTCCCGCTGCTTCACGACAGCCGTCAGGTACGACCCCAGGCGTCCCCATGGCAACCGCGTCGCGACGTCACGGCGGCGCTGCCCAGCGCACCTCCGAGGCGCGGCGGGCGGGGCCGCGCCGCTCGCCCTCCCAGGGACCCCTCGCCGAGGATGGAGAGCGGGCCCCGGAGCAGGACATTTAGGGGCTCGCTGCAGGATCCTCTGCGCAGCTCGGCAACAGTAACTGGTGTGGGAAACTGTACTTCTGCTGTTTGTAACTAAAATGTAAACTTATCCTATTATACAGCTACTCTGGCTGCACAGAGACGCTGCAGTGTAAGGGGGCAATCCTGTGAGCAATAAGGAAATAAAATCCAGGTGGGGACCCTATTCACCACGGCAGCGACTCCAAACCTTTACTCAAGCCTCAGTTGTGCAACCAGCAACGATGTGTCTCATAGTTCCTCTTTCCACACTGGTCCTCAAAGTGCTGCAACTCCTTGCCCTGAGCTCCTGCCCAAAGTTGCTTCTCTCTGGTTTCACTGCCTACGCCTTCAGCTGCAGTGCTGGCATCGAGACTGAACCATCAGGCGTGTCTGGGTCCAGCACGATGGTCTGAGGCAACCTCATTTCTTCTGCTCTCTGTAGATCGGTCCTGTCCCTTCTGCTCCTACAGCAAAGCCAGGTGAGCTCAAGAGACCATGTTTGTCCCAGTCCCATGCACAACCTCACCAGCGAGGCCCACAACAGCCAGGGAAATGGATGAAGTGCCATATCAACTCGTGCTGAGGACTGAATTACTAACATTGAAAAAGTCACAAGTTTCTCCTAAAAGTTTGTTTGCATTCATGAGACAGAGATTTCTTGGACTTTCCAAAAGACATCTGCTGTAGTACCATTTAAGACTCTTTCCAGTATCTCTGCTTGGACATTTTTAAACTGTCACTGGTGCTCTGTTTTGGATTGAGGATATCCACTTCCATGAGCTAAGAGTCTGATTGCAACAACTGGAGTTTTTAATATTGGCAATATTTAATTATTTGAGACTTGTTTTAAAATTCCAAGAGTTGCCAACATTTACAGACCTGTCACATAAATGACATAACCCAAGTGTTTAAATGAATGACGGATAACAGTTAATATTAGAAGCACAGGGGCAGTGGGATTTATTGAGCAGGGCATCAATGAGGGACTCAGTGTTGTCTGCCTATGTAGTCTGCCCCAAAGCATTTCATATTCTGCCATCTCTGTAAATGAGATCTGAAGATTAGCAATGTTAGGTAATAGCTAGTATTACAATTATTTAGTTTACTATAACACAGTATATTTTAGCTCTCTAAGATCTGACAATGATACATTGATTTATGTGCTCTGTTTTCTAAATTTCATTAATTCTAAACACAATTCTGCATATTTAAAAACTTTGAAAGATACCTTTTCTTTGGAGAATTTGCTTGCTTTTCTGTTAATTTTTACATCTTTAACTCGAGACAAGATTAAAAATAATAGAGTAAGACATCACTAAAATATTAAATGACAGGAGAGAGTGGTGTTAACCAAGATAATAGTGGCTTCTATAGATAACCTCCTTTTGCAGACCACAGTAGGCAGGAAGGGCATGTTCTGTGCACAGGAAAAGCCATGATCTTGCAAAGGCTTGACTTTGAAGCATGTGACTTTGGTTCCTTTGAATATGCATGAAGGACAAGGTTAGAAAATAGCAGGATTAGTTAGGCAGAGGTTAGGTTCTGCTGCATTCCAGGCTGCTATTACTGTGCCAAATTCTTTGCATTTCCACTTTAAAGAAAGAACTTTCAAAGTATTTTTGTCCAGATGCAAGGGGACTGTCATAACTAAGTTGAACGGAACTTTTAGAGGAGTACTGTAGACAATTAAGTGCTGCAGAACTTTATTCCCTCCTTCTATTAACTGTCATCAAGCCTGACAGAGTTCAGAAAGCATTTGGATAATACCCTCAGGCACATGGTGGGACTCTTGGGGATAGTCCTGAGCAGGGCCAGGAAATGGACTCCATCATCCTGGTGGGTCCCTTCCAACTCAGCAGATTCTGTGATTCTGTGATCTCTACAGGGCCCCATAGGACACTCAAAGTAGTGGGGGACAATTGGGTCACATTCATACCATCAAAAAACTTCTCCCAGTTTATCTAGGATTTATGATTTCCTAAGATTTCAGCTGTTGCCAAATACTTTAAAAAAACATACAGATATTTTTTAATATATCCTAGAGAGCACAAACCCTTCAGTTGTAGCCTGATCCAACAGTTCAGCATTTCAAATGGATAGATTGTTTTGAATTCTTGCATACACCTACAGATATCTAAGTTTCTGGAATTCTTGTCTTACTAATATTTAAACCACATAAGGGTACATGATTAAAAGTGAGTTAAAATTGCTCAGATTTTCACTAAGTATTTCCCATCTTTCAGGTAGCTAGTATAAATCTTAAATGTGACCCCTCTGAGGTGCATGCACTGAAGAGATATTTGCCCACATGGTCCTTCAAGAGAAAAGAAGAAATTGAAAAGAATTTTTAAAGTGTTTCACTGCTTCTGATCTTTTCATTTTTAGCTCACAGTGTCCCTCCTAGGAGGGTTGTCTTGCTTTTGAGAAAGAAGGCTCTCTAAATTGTGCTGTGGCCATTGGAATGGTGTGCTGTGAACCTCTGGGTATATGGCTTTGCCTGTGCAGCAGTATTCCTGTTCATCCTGAGTAACAAATTTTTACTTAATTGGCAACTATTTACTTTATGAAAAAGGCCCCCAAAACTAGATATTTAAGTTTGAACAGTCAAAACCACAGTTCTTCACAATTTAATACTCTAGTGTAACATATTGATACTAGAGATGTTTACTACTTTCACCTAAGCAGTCAAATATCAGGATCCTCTAATAAATTTCTAGTATAAGAATAATGGAACAGCTAGCTGTCCCTTCAACAAAATCCTCTTCCTATGAAAAAACCCCCTATTTCCCATTACATTTGCACAACTCTGTCTCACAGATGAAATCTGGAATTGATATACTTGTGTGTTTAAGGGAAGGAGCTTTTCATGAGCTTATACTCTATTTTTGTTTTGTTAAGCAGTGTATCAGCATTAATACCTCTGTGTGATACAAAGTCAGAACACTGCAGTCTTTCCAACCACCAAAGATCCCAAGTTTGAATAAACTCTTCCAAGAACTACAGAACTCATGAAGCCAGATTTCCTCCAAATTTATATTCTAGACACTGAAAGCCATGAGTCACCTCCCTGCACAACCATGAGCCTTCCTTTGTTTAGTCCTCCCCTACCTATTTGGGATGGGCAAGAGGCTGGACTGCAGTGAAGTCTTAACTACATGGATATATTCTAGAGGATACAGGTTGGCAAGCTGTTGTCCCTTGGACAAAAGCTAAGTGAACACATATCCCTCTCTGGGACATTACTAGTTTTTATTTGTTCCAAATGCTGTTTCACAAAACATGCAGAAACTTGGTATCTTTAATACTCATGCTCTCATGAGTATTGAGATCAGTAATATAAGTAATAAGTAATATAAGATCTAAATCAGGCAATGGCTTCAAAAGCAGCAGGGAGAATGAAATTGAAAAAAACCCAAAAACAACCAAACCACTAAAACCAACCAACCAATCATTACCTAAGCTTTGTTTCCTTAGCATGCTAGGACTGTGTCAGCCATGCGCAAAGAACAGAAGTGGTATAGGGCCTATCATGATGAGAAACTTTCATACACTTGGAAGTTATTTAAAACTGGTGTAATCATTACTAATTCCTGGCCAGCAGTGCCAGAGAATTTAGACTTTTGCTATGCAAAGTCACCTCCAACTCACAATGTTTGAGTTCTAATGTAAGCACTAGCACCCATATCTGATATGAAAGAGCTTTTGAAATGCGAATACTCTGATACAGTGAAAGTTGCAACAACTTTTCTTTTAACCATAAGTACTCAAACACTCTCTCAACCACTGAGATGTCTTATTTTTCTTTCCCAACTTATGAAATAGTTTTGCAATATTGACAAATGCACAAAAGAAACCCTGCATGTCTGCCAGCCTCTAGGGGAGAGACAATTTTGTACAGATTATTGCCTTTCTATCAAAGGAAATATTTTGCCCTGATCTCTCCTGTTATGTCACCTGCAGGAGTAAAGGGATATTTTAGAACTAGGTCATATCTCCTTGTGTTTATTTGATTAGTACAACTTTACACCTTTTGCAGCATATATCAGAGTATTTTGCCTAGAAAAAACATGATCTGAGGAAGGAACATCATCCAATAGCCTTCAAACATAGCTCATAGCTTGCACCCCATGACTGCTACTTTAAATTGCTGCTGATCTTGACCTGCATGCAAAATAGTATTTTCAGAGTTTTTGTGACCTACCTCCTAATATTGCACTTTCAAACTGAGGGTGAAGAGTTAGATTTAATAAAGTATTCAGTGTATCATTTTTTAGTGACAGAAAAAAAAAGGTACTGGTTGAAGTTTGGTTTCCTAGAGTCCAAACACCCCAGGGCTACCGCTTCTTTCTGGCCAATATGTTGCTGTTCT
>QWTY01024811.1:0-13590 GCA_008033365.1 Pseudorectes ferrugineus | reverse complement strand
TTCTCTGGACATGCTCCAGCACCATTTTGGGGCCAAAACCCAAACACAGGATTCAAGGTACAGCCTCACCAGTGCCCAGCAAAGCGGGATTGTCACTGCTCTGGTCCCACTGGCTCCACAGGCACTTTGCTGTGTGGGGCACAGTGAATAGTTGGGTGCAAGGAAAAGATGGCCACCAAAGACCTGATCTCTTCTAAACATGCCCCAAAACTCCCAGAGGTTGAGTCTCCTTCCCAGCCGTGTGCCACCATGGCCACACTTCATGCAGTTACTCAGCACAGAACTGCTGGTGGCCCCTTGCACCTGATGTGTGGTCTGGGAGGCCTCTGGACACCTCCAACCTGGGGTACAACAGAGGTTTCATACCCTTCGCTGACACCAAAACCCCTGTAGGGTTATTTTTATGCTAATAAAAATGTCCCAGAGGTATCTATCCCTGGGTGGTCTGCTTCCAGCCAGAGCTAATCTGATGCACACCTCTCACCTGGGGTTGGTTCCCCACATCAGCACAGCCAGGTGTAGGATCAGGGCTTGCATGAAAGGGAAAGGGAATTGCTGCCATTTTACCTTCAGTATTGATGTTTTTTTCTGCCCAGGACTGCTAGTGAAATGGATTTGTATCAAAATACCCCTTTTCATCAAAGCTTACAATTGAATATACCCAAAAAAATCTTTCTTTTCGTGCCACAATTTCTTGATTAAAACAGAGCCAGGCTTCACCTGACTGGGTCTGCAGTTTTATGGTTAGCCAAGAAGTGGACTAGAAAGAAAATAAAGCCCTGCAAACTCCAACTACTGTGCCCAGGCACAGGCATAGGCCATGCAACACCCTCCATCCCCTGCACCCAAATACTGACAGGCAACTCCTGACATCTCAGCCATGAAATTTTGCAGCAGTTAATCACAATTTGAAGAGTTATGTTTACTTTCCCTTAGTAATACTGGTGAATGCAAGGGACAGAAGCAGGTTTCTGGGCAGGCACATCCGAAACCCACATAATCTTGCAATGTACAATGAAACTACAGGAAAACAAGGCTGGAAAGGACATCAAGAAGCCACCTATCCATTCCCCTGCCCCAGGGCAGGGTCACCTGTATTTTTGAGGCTGATGTTTGTCTAACATGCAGTTAAAAACCTTCACTGCCCCTCCAGGCAGTCTGCTCTGTTTCTCCTCATGGGAAGTGTTTCTTAACCTCTAAGCTGAACCTCAGGGCTTCACCCGAAGCCCTTTCCTTTTTGCCCTAACCCCTTGGACATGGAGGACAGACTCAGCCCCCTCACAACAGTTTTGGAGATGTTTGACAGCTCCTGTCATCTCTCCCTTCATGGCTCCCTGCTCCAAATTCACCAAGACTTCCCCAATTCTGTTCCTCTGCTTTGGTGTAGCTTCCCCAGACTGGTGTGACCTGTAACCACTCCCTCTTCCATTGGGTAGAATAAAGGTAAACTCCTGAAGGCCTCCATGTAGGACAATCTTCTTTTCACAGAATTGGTAAGGTTGGAAAAAACCTCCAAAATCATCGAGTCCAAGTGTTAATTACAGTGGTGGCTCTTTGACAGTGGTTACAGATAACTTTGTTTTGGTGAAGTTATCCAACCATATCATATCCAAATTATAGCATTTTCTTTTAAAAATTGTTACCATGTTTTGAAATGGTCTGTTCTTGACAGATTTCTGTTGACTGTCATTGACTGTATCACATTTTACTTATATTCTGTATTATCAGTAGTCCCACCCTGTGATTTAGGCATTTCAGAGAAGACATCCCTGCTAAAAAATGTCTGATCCCAGTCACAGAAGACACTCCTGAAACTAGTAGGAAATAAATCCAAAGGAAGACTGATCCACAGCCATTAGGCTTCAAAGTAAATGGCACATATTTCAGTCTAGGCTGTGCCAGTCCTGTCTGGTGTGGTCTAGGAAAAATCAGCAACTTCTGGGGAAGATTTGTGTTTTTCATTGGATCCCTAAGACAGGAGCATGTGATGCTGCTTGGCAGCTGGAGGGAAGCACTCCCTCCCTCAGGTTCTCTGAAAGTCTCTGTTTCTACCCAATAACTACACCAGGGGCTTAAGTTAGTGCCTAAATTAGATAGTGTGCATACAGCCTGCAACTTCCCTGGTGGGAATTCCCCATCTGTAAAAAAGAAAGCAATTTCTACCTAACAGTGGGCTATGAGGGAAGAATTAATAAGCTAAAGAAGATGAGGCACTCCAATAAACAGTCAAACACTGTAAAGGGCTGTGCCGGGTCACTGCACTCCAGCTGGAGGCAGCCATCCCACAGACCCCTCAGCACACTGGGATAACATGTTTGACCAGACCCTTGACCACCCAGCTACCCCTCTTCTTGAGGTGTCAAGGTTTGTCACATCTCATAGCTGTTTTCAGCTGAAAGATCAATTTTGAAGTCGTGACACGTCCACACTGAGAGTGTGGAGCCACCTACATCAGCTTCATGCCTTAAACCCAGCTGAGGAAGGAGAAGGCTGTGAAATACAGTTTATTAACACAGCTGAAGTACTTCCACAGACCCTCTAAACCACCTAAATAAATTTGGAATAAATGGCTTTTACTTCACTGATCATTAGAAGCTCCTTGCCTAGTTGGTGTTGGAGATGACAAGAAGTGGGACCATCAGGGCCCTGGCTGGAAAATGAATAATGGGATCCAGTACCTAAACCACTGAATTTAGACTCTTTGAGCTGCTTTAGCCTCTCTAAATTTCCTCCTGAATAGCTCAAGGCCCTCAAAGGCACCAGACCACAGGCTTAGGATCTGGGGTGGGAAAGGTCCATTGAGATAAAGAGGAAATTCACAGAATGACAGAATGGTTTGGGTTGGAAGGGACCTTAGAGATCATCTTGTTCCAACTCCCTGCCATGGGCAGGGACGCCTTCCACCAGGCCAGGTTGCTCAGACTGGGATGTAATTAATGACCAGAACAAATGGCCAAGTGCTGCAGTGGAGTCTCCACTGCTGGAGATTTCAGTCTCCAGACTGGACATTTTTCCAAGTGAGATTCTCCAATCCAAATATTAATCCACAGACATCCTCTGGACTGCATTAAATAGCAGGACAGATTAAACAAACACAGTTGTCCCTCTGGCTTTTAAATCTGTGACTCCCTTTCTGCCCAGATACCACAGAGTCTCACTCACCCAATGAGTAACACCAACCTAACGGAGGCATAAAGATACTTTTCCACAAAATTTCTCAGAATACCAGGTTTGCAGTAATTAGCAGCACATGGGCAACCTTGTGTCTCCACATCCATGAGAGGCATGTGAAAATTTGATTCCTCTAAGCCTAGAAGTTAAGACACAGTCCTTCCATGCATCTGTGCCTACCAGTTAAAAGCACAGCCTTACGATGGCATTCTCAAACCAGATTAGGCATTTTGGCCACCTATAGAAAAAAAGGCTGAAATGGGATCCAAAAGAGCTGTGCTGTTGCATGGACAGTGGTCCACCTTGGCTGGGAGGGGATGCCTGCCACTTAGGAAAGGCTTGACACCCTCCTCTGATCTCCAGAAGACACCATATCTCCCACTTGGCCTCTGAGACCCACACACCCTTTTTATAGCCAAGGAAAAGTGGATAAAGGTTCATGAATCTGGGTTCAAAAGATGGCAGTGATGAACACATAAACTGGACATCTTGGTGTTTATGAAGCATGAGCTGTGCTTTCCTCATCAGCCTGAGCATCTCCTAACTGGGGACATTCACCCTCCTCCTGTGGAAAGGGGGTCACTGGGCAGAGGGGACGGCAGAAACCTTCCTGTAAGGAAATCCATCAGGTCCATCAGGTGGGCACTGATGATGATGGCAGGAGTCTGAGTGAGGACCTGGTGGCTTCCTGCCACAGGAATTTGCCCCACCGTGTGATCTGATAGCAGAGCTGATGTGAAATTCTGCAAGTGCTTTGTGCCAAGCAGGAACATCCATCCACACCAAAGATCTGCCCTTAAATTTCGGTGCAGATGAACACAGACCAAGTCAGAGCCAAGCAAACATGGCTTTACCAGTTCAAATCCAGCACAAACCGAAAATACTGGCATGGTTCTTACTCAGCAACAGACTGACCCAAACCCCTGCAACCACCACGGCTCCCAAAAATATTGCTGCTAAATCCAAACTGTGAAATTGGGAGTTGGCCCTCGACCAAGCCAGCATCTTGGTTGGGCTGAAAAAAGCCACCAAGTAGACACTGAGAAATGAGTACTCTGCTCCCCTTCTACAGAAATCTTTTCCAAGGACTCAGTCATGTGCCCCAACTTTTCAAACCTTTACCACATGCCATAAAATAATACACACACACACAAACACACACACATATCAAAAAAAAAAAAGAAATGGATGAACAGTGTTACAAAACATAAAGGACTTTTATAAATGGTACACAGGAATTTGCATAGATTTTTATTTGGAGGAAAGAGTGGACTCACAGTGAAGCACTTGAACCCAACCATCTGCACCACCTCCCTCAAAAAATTCAGCCCTCACGTAATTCTTCCTCTCCCTTCCCCAGCCTGACTGCCCTTTCTCCCCACCTAGCCAGGAAAAATTCGGAAATCCCATAAAAGTTAACTGCCTGAAGTTGCAGTATAAGTCCTGTTAGGCAGCCAGTTCCCTTTCAAAACACACACACACACACAAAGGAAGCCCTGGGAATTTCTTTGGAAATGCAGCGGCGCTGGTGCCATGTGTTTACTGGGATGTAAAGATACAGCAGAATTAAGGTACATCCAGGCAATTTTTCAAGCGTGCCTGGAAGAGATGGCAGGGATTTCTCTCAACAGTGTTGAATTCAAATCTGAGGCACAAGGTTTGGTGAAAAGGATTGCTATTTTTAATACCCACAGTTTCCTTGTGCGATTCCAGCTCTCTAAGACCCTAAGACCTTTAAATTCCATCTAGTGTCTATCACATGCCATTGAATTGGCATGTTTGCAAATTGCATGCAGTGAGATCCTTCCATACCAGCAGCTCTGTCTCAGATTCCCCACCATCCCTGCCAAACTAGTATTGCCTGCACATTTTTTTCATCTTTTCATTGAGTTCTGTGTGTCAGCCAACACATTCTTTAGAACAGGCTTCAGTAGGCATGGTAACTGGTTCCTGGTTGCAAGCTGCCTTATGCATTTGCTCCTGTTTCTTTCTGGATAATTTCCCCCACACACACACTCCTTCTTCTTAGGTGAGGACTTAGAGCGTGTTTAGCGTTATCTGTTCCATCTGTTGTGTCTGTGATAAATAGCTGAGATATAATAAAAAGTCCTAATTGAGGTAGTGATGCGGGGAATAAGCAAAGCCCCGTTTGTCGGGACTGTGAATCTGGACGGTTGAGAGCTGCAGGTACCTCGGGGCTGCTCAGCCTGACTCTGCTATGTTGACTTTGTCTAATTGCAGGGGAGGAGCTAGAAAAGCAGTGAAGGGCAGTGGCACACACAGCAGGAGAGCTGAAAAATACTGGCATAACCACGCAGAGCTAAACAAACTGACTGACAAAGCTCTTGGCGTATTATTAAAAAATCTGGCAAAATGCTCATCTCTTGACAAAAATGTAGAAAGACTAGTAATGCAGAACTTTATCCCATGTTGGATTTTAAAGTGGCTAATGCCAAGTTGTCTGTCAAAATTAATAGGGCATTGCTTCTTCTTATAGAATAGGAAAAAGAGAAGGATCGCGCATACATTTTATTCATTTATTCATCTCTAACAAAAATGATGTATCTGCTAAAAATTTATTTAGGGAGGGCTTTGGTAGATGCTAATTCCGAAAAAGCAATACTCAAGGAGTGATGCTAGCTTATACTTACTGGGGTTAAGGGATAAAACCACCCAGTAATAGCAGAAAAAGGCTGCTATCATCTCAAACCCCATCACGAGGAAGTTTCAGCCCAGAGACACTGTTACCCATCTGCATCTCTGCCCAGATGCATTTTTTTTTCCTTTCTGATGATTTTCATTTAAATCCAAAAGTTTCATTTTAAAATGTGCCATTTCAGTGGAATGCCATTGGTACTCGGGATCTCCACAGGCACTAACCCATGAACAGATTTGTTTACCCTAATCAGCCATGGTTAAACCTACTCTGCTTTAGTGCCTGCAAGAGATTTTTGACTCTTTTACCTGTGGATACCTGACACCTGAGCTACATCTCCCAGAATATTCTCTGATATTCATGGTTTTTTGTAGAAGAACTTGCACAAACTTTCTCTGCTCTGCTGTACAAGCCTACCCACACGGTCAAAAAAAAAAGGGAAGAAATTTGCTTAATTTGCTTTACCATCTTTCAAACGACTAATCACAGGTCCTGAAAATATCTGAACATGCTCTCTTCCCAAACAAAACTCATGGATGCCGATATTGTCCTCCCTGATCTGGATAAACAGCCACGTCAGCCAGCAAACCCCACAGTGTTCTGCCTGTGGTGCAGAGCACCCAGAGCTCCATCAAGAGCCACTGTGAAACCAAAAAATGCAATTTAAAATGAAGACACAACGGGCTTCCTTTTCAGTCCGAGGGATTTCTACCCAGCCTGAATACAATATCACAAAATGCTGTTGAAAATAGCCTGGCGTACTTGGGGGTTTCCAGGAGGAACAAAAGTCAAGAAGATATTTTATTAGCACACTCCAATAAAGAAAAGATTTTCCCTGCTTGAAGAAGGTGGCAGTCCAAATAATGATGAGTTTTGTTTCCTTCTTGTTTTTATAACAGGCTGTGACTATCACACACATCTTTTGTAAAGCTACAGAGGCCTTGCTGGTCAGTATTGATGAGCCGAAGCACACACAGTGTGCAGCATTTTGTGTCTAGTTCATGTACTGGCAAATACGGCTCGTTTTTTTGTGTAACTGAGGTCTGGGTTTAGTCTTTTACCAGCCAAGGAACCCAATAAAGGTTGCTGGAGTTTCCTCACAGCGGAGAGGAAATATATTTGGAGGCATGAGCATTTTCAATAGGTAAGGGAAAAAATTCTGTACCCCCAGCACCTCCAGAAGCCTCCAGCCTGGTGTGTGACCAAATATTCCTGCAGCTCGGATGGGCACATTCAGACTTGGAGATCCTTGGAGTCACCCTCTGTATTTCAGCAGAAGACGAAGGCCTGAGAGTCCCTTCCAGTACCCAAATGGGCTGCAACAGAGCTGGAGAGGGGCTTTGGACAAGAGCATGGAGTGACAGGAGAAGGGGGAATGGCTTCCCACTGCCAGAGGGCAGCGATAGATGGGATATTGGGAAGGAATTCTTCCCTGTGAGGATGGTGAGGCCCTGGCACAGAGAAGCTGTGGCTGCCCCTTCCCTGGAAGTGTCTAAGGTGAGGTTGGACGGGGCTTGGAGCAACCTAGGATAGTGGAAGGTGCCCCTGCCCATGGCAGGGGGTTGGAACAAGATGGGTTTTAAAATCCCTTCCAACCCAAACCATTTTATTATTCTATTATATTACAATTTTAACCCCCCCTTCCAGATGGGACAGGCTGAATCTGGGCACCTTTTTGAGATCAAATTCTTTTCACTGTTAATGAGTCACCCCCACCCTCCCAGGAGTGTGAGTAAACGTTGACACTCGACACACACACACACACAAAAAAAAAAAAGAATTGTGAAAACGTTCTTCAAAGGCTGATGGAATAAACATGTAAATACAAGATGGGCTGACTTCCTACTGTTCATGTTTGCTCACTGTGAACATTTGGTTCACTTGGCTTTCCTCATTATTTCAGCTGGGGAAAGTCACTATATGAATTAATAGCAGATTTCCCTGCTGAAAATAAATGTTTACCAGTAATTTTTTTTTTTTCCTTTTGGCAGAGACCAGGCTTTTTTGTCTGACTGCCTCCTTTTTGGCCTGCACATCCCTGAGGTGTGTAATTAAAGTGAGGGAATTTGCGCATAGTGCTTTAGGGGCTTAATGAATAGAAAACACAGGATATTTCATTGATTTGGTGCACGCGATATTGTCAGGGTGTACATTTCCTTTGTAAATGGCAAAAAGACAGCCATAATAATATATGTGCATTCAAGCCTGTGTGTAAAAAGAAAAAAAAATTGAAAAAGAGGAGAACAAATAAAAAGAAAAGAACTGTATCTGTTTCCAAATTCTAATATAAAACACATTCAAAAGAGCAATTTAGATTAAAACAGGAAAGGCAGGAGCTTCAACATGGTTCAGAATAAACAATCAAGCTATACTTTCCTCAAGATATAATTTCACTTAGAGTAGGTGTGGAAATCTTTGAAAAATTCATTATACAAAGCCACATGTGAAAATAAGATTTGTGTTAGCAAAAGATTCTTTGGCTGCTCTTAAAAAAATGAAAAGTACGTTAAATAGCATGTGTGTGTAATGTATAAATAGTGCACAATCTGCACGGCGAGGAGGCAGCTGGGATAAGCCTCGCATGTTCTGTGGAATGTGTTGGAATAATGTTGTGTATTGGGATAGAAGGCGATAAGGGAAGATAAATCCTGTTTTTCTTGTTTTTGCAGAGCTCTGAACAGTCCCATTGTGGAACTGCCATGGTGGTCAGGTTGGTGCAAATACGTTTTCTCACTAGATAAAGCAGATGGACATCCGTGTCCCTTTGGACCTGGTGACGAGGTGCAGCCGGAGAACAAGGGGCACGAACCACAGCTGGAACCTTCCAAGTGACCCAGCCCCAGCCAGCTTCTGCCCCACCAGGTGACACAGCACGTGGGACAGGTTTCCTGATGTTCCCTGTCCTGTCTCCACATGCAGCATCATCTCAGACATCGAGGACAAAGACAATGGAATCATGGAATCATTTAGGTTGGAAAAGACCTCCCAGATCACCTGGTCAAAGTGCTGATCCAGCACTGCCAAGGCCACCACTGACCCATGTCCCCAAGTGCCACATCCACATGGCTTCTAAATCCCCAAGTGCCACATCCACACGGCTTCTAAATCCCTCCAGGGATGAGGACTCCACCACTGTCCTGGGCAGCTGTGTCAGGGCTGGACAACCATTCTGGTGAAGATATTTTCCTTCATATCCGATCTAAACATCTCTGGGCACAGCTTGAGGTGATTTCCTCTCATTTTGTCCCTTGTTCCCTGGGAGCAGAGCCCAATCCCCCCTGGCTGCACTCTCCTGTCAGGGAGTTGTGGAGAGCCAGGTCCCCCCTGAGCCTCATTTTCTCCAAGCTGAGGTCTCCCAGCTCCCTCAGCCCCTCCTCCCCAGACTGAAACATCCCACCCACATCTCCTGAGCACCATCATGAGGAGGAGGAGGAGGAGGAAGAAGAGGGCTCTCTAATACACTTTCTGTGCTCTGTTTATGTCGGCTGTGAATACCAGGGGTCTGGCCAGGAGCCTCTGCCCTGTGCAAGTGCCAAAATACAAATAATCCATGTGCAAGGAGCAAAACAGGTTCATCAATCTCCTGTTCAGCAGAGAACAGCCCTGGCCTGCCCAGGACTGAAGGCCCAAGGCAAAAGCTGATGCTGTGATCTTCTGCTTAACAGATGGATGGTGACACGCTGGAACAGATTATCTGGTGAGACGGTGCAATTTCCAGCACTGGAGGTCTCAGAGGTATCTTCCAGCCCTATTGCTCAATGAATCTATAATTCATCATTTCATGAGCGAGTCAAGACACTCCCTCAACTCTCAAAACAGCATGCAAAGGACAAATTGCTCTTTTTGCATCTCTTCCCCCTAAGCAGAAGGGAAAATAAATCGTGGGATGGGAATTCAGAGAGAGAAAGGAGGAGAGTTCAGCATCTCCCCACAGCTCTATTCTGGCCAGGCTATAAAGCTTTGTACGTGTTTATTCATATAAAAAAAAAATGCATGTGGAAATATAATTTTTTTCTTCTTTCCTTTGACCCTTCTGATATCTTCTTCACAGCAGAAGATTAAGTTCAATTTCAAGAATCCATTGGAGAAGAAATGCATGTAGAATTGAAAAAGAAGCATTTTATCATTAAAAGAAGACATCCCAGGGTGTGTTAGGGGATACCAACAGAGAGAGACTGTTTTGTTGGGACCTCAGACCTCATCCTCCCTGAATTTCCAGCTCTGTCTGACACACTTGAAAAAAGCAGTTAATTCAAAGAGTTTATTTCAGGTCAGTATTATTGTTAAATACATTTCTATAACAGGCAGGATTTGAGGGCCAGGATTATGAATTATCTGAACTTCAAGGTATTTATTTTAACCGTAAATGACCTTGCTGACCTTTTCTCATTCTCATCCATCAGTGTCCTAGACTTCATCATTTAAAGCCAAATCTAACACCACCTAAAGTCCAAAGCAGCACGATCCACTTGTATAACAATATTTGCAAACTGTCAAATAAAATAAATATTTCATTAATCCACTGACACCCCATCCTATTATTTCCCTGATGTGGAAAGAGAGAAGCAAAAGCTAAGTATATCATCCCAGCTTTCTGTGGGCATTTATTTATGTCTCACAGTTGTATCCCAGCACTGTGTAGGTCAGAGACATTTCAGTCCCTGCTCAGCAGATCTGCAAAGTCCAGTCAAAATCAAGGCAAAGCCAATCTTTGGTTTGCTGTTGTCCTGGTTCTGGGCAGGACAGGGTTAATTTTTGACAGGAGACAGGAGGGGCATGGCCAGGACCCAGAGGTTATTCTGTACCACCTCACTCATTGATGGGGAATGGGGAAAGGGATTCTCTTCCAAGGAGAGCAGGTTGTCTCTCGTGGCAGAGGAGACTGTCCAGTGTTGTTTATTATCAGAGGAGTTTCCATGTGAATCGTGTCTTTTCTTGTACCCTCTCTCATTATTATTGTTGCTGTTACTGTTTGTTTTCTTATCTCATTGCTGCTTCCAGTAAATTGCTCTTACCTCAACCCATGATCTTTTTTTTTGTGTCTCCAATTCTCCTCCCCATTCTGCTGCAGTGGAGGGAGGGAGAGTGAGAGAGCAGGGCGTGGTTTAGAGGGTGGGGGCACAGAATTAGGGAGTACCATTCCTAAACCACTACAGCTGCATGGCCCCATCCACCGGTTATCCACTTGCAAGGAGTGGGGCATTTCCAGAAGAAAAATTTTGCATTATAAAGTCCATATATTTTATGTCAACTTTGGTATTTTTAACTTAGAGGGAATAAGAAGAGAAAACAGCACCGGAACACTCAAGGAACAGCAGTGCAAGGATTAGAGCATTGCACACATGGAACTGGAAAGGGGAAGCTGTGGCCGGTGTCCCTGCCCAGGGCATGGGGTTGGAACTGGATGGTCTTTAAGGTCCCTTCCAGCCCAAACCATTCTGTGATTCTGCAAAGTGTGTTGAATCTCTCTGGCTATACGTGTTGCTTTGCCTGCCATCCATGCGGAACTATTTGTAGGACGTGGGAACTGCTTCAGGAAAGAGGATTCATCTGGCACCCCCAAGGACAGAGCGAGCAAGGCTCTTCAGCAGTCAGCACACACAGAAGCTTTGCCATTTATATATAATGGTTATGTGACATTCCCTGATCTTAAAATAACAAAGCGTTTTAATCGCCGAGACTTTGACCTTTTGATCAAGTGGAACACTTGCTATTTAATTTCTTTACTTTTCATACAACACGTTAGATCGTCCCTGTAAAGCAACTCAGGAGACTGCTCAGCAGAGAAGAGCAGGGTTTGTGGTAAAGGCAGCCACAAAAGGTTCAGCCCGTGTCTCTGTACAGCCTTCCCAGATGGATTCAGAAGATTTGCTCATGCTTTGACCCATCCGACCCAGTTTTAGTTGTCCAAGCAGGACACACAAGAGTCTCTCTGTGTCCTCTGAGAAGTCAGCAGCCAGGAAGGAGCACATCCACAGGGTAAGTCACCCTATCCAGGGCCTGAAACACATTTTACAGACATCTTTCTCCAGTTCCTTGTTTGAAGTGGTCTATCGGGACCCTATGTGAAGAAAATTTGCTGCTGTGGTCCCATGCCTGAAGATTTGTGAGGTTTTTAAAATCTTCCAGCTAGGAATATCCAAATGGCACCAAGTAATCAGATTTTCAGGACCAAAAGCAGGAACAAGACCAAGATAACTGATATCTTTAGAAGATTGTCAAGAGAACAGCCTTCCTGCCAGACATTCACCCATACCTGCCAGAGCACCGATTAAGTTCAAAACTGATTCGTAGGACAAGGAGGAATGACTTTAAACTGACAGAGAGTGGGTTCAGATGGGATATTGGAAAGGAATTCTTCCTTGTGAGGAGGGGGATATTGGGAAGGAATTATTCCCTGTGAGAGTGGGGAGGCCCTGGCACAGGTTGCCCAGGGAAGCTGTGGTTGATCCATCCCTGGAAGTGTCCAAGGCCAGGTTGGACAGGGCTTGGAGCACCCTGGGATGGTGGAAGGTGCCCCATGACAGGGAACTTAGAATTAGATGGTCTTTAATGTCCCTTTCAACTAAAACCTTCTAGGATTC
Organism: Pseudorectes ferrugineus; assembly: GCA_008033365.1. Classification (NCBI taxonomy): domain Eukaryota; kingdom Metazoa; phylum Chordata; class Aves; order Passeriformes; genus Pseudorectes; species Pseudorectes ferrugineus. Next base: position 1,179 of record QWTY01024811.1, on the reverse strand, counting down.
TATGATCTGTAAGTAGGGTGGAGCAGGTGCACCCTGACCTCCCTTCAAGCCCCATCTTCCATGATTTGACAAGTACATCCAGCTGGACTAAAGGCACAGATTCCCACTGTGCAGATGTGAACATTCATCCTGTCCCATGGAGCCCAATGGGTTTTGTGAAGGGGCTGAGCTCCCCTCACCTCAAATCAGCAACAGCCCAGTCACCTAAAAAGGCACTAAAACCCCATAATGAATATAAATGCAGTGAAGAGAGAGGTTGATGTTCCTCACTCCTCTCTCTTTTTAAGCAGTTTTATTACAAACTTCTACCCCATCCTTCCTTCCCCGGTGGACATCCAGCACAGCTGGGCAGCCACGGGACCTGCTCCTGATGGGAAGTCTGTCCATTTCCCTCGCAGAACTGAGAATGGGAAGGCAGCATGACTCAGGACTTATGGAAAAAAAAACCCCAACAAATACCAACAACCAAACAAAAAAAACCCCAAACAAACAACCAAAAACTTTTCTATTTTCTTAATCAAGACAGGAGCATGACCCTAGATGAAAAAACTCCATCTGAAGAATTCAAAGCTTTTTTTTGAGTCATGATATTGTGCCACAGAGGATAAAGTACATTTGTAAGTCACTGATAAATATGCTGACTACTTTTTTTTATGGGACACACTGTTACATGACAGTGCTAAGAAATAATTAATGCACTAACTTGGGCAGTTGTCATAGTGGAACATAATGCTCCACACCCCCATGTAATTTCTTCCAGCCAATTGGTGAACAAGGAAATAAACTTTTCACATCATAGCAAGGAAATAGTTACAGTATCTGGGTTATGTGATGATAAACTCCTGTGGAAATTGAGACAGGATTGTTTTTCGCTCACAGTCAACTATGTTTTATTATCATACATATCTATAAAATGTATTGAGTCTCTGTTCTTCTGAAGTGCTCCAGAGCACTTCTTAGCTCACTGTGTCTTCAACATCGGGATATTCATTACACAATTAGAGGGGTATTTATTAATCTGATCGAAAAACTTATTTGCTCTGTATAAATAAAAGCTGATGACATATATTCCTTGAAAATAAGTGAGGAAGAAATGGCAGCAGCTCCATAGGGAGACTCCTGTAAGCGTTTGCATGATTGGGAGTGTTTTCTTGTTAAGGGGTCTGTGCACTAGCACAC
>QWTY01024809.1:0-21552 GCA_008033365.1 Pseudorectes ferrugineus | reverse complement strand
TTTAACAAAGCTAAATCCAATAAAACCTCCCCATCTACAAACAGTGTTTCTGTTGCTCAGTTGTTTAGAGAATTGTCTCAGGACTGGTCATCCTTGTCCACAGAGAGTAAAAGTGGGACTACCAAAGTCCTAAATGAAGGAAGGTGTGAACATCTGAAAAAGCAGCAACAGTCTCAAAACTGTCAGCAAAACAGATAATTCTCACACCAATCAGTTTCCCACATGTAGCACGGCCTCTTCTTTCCTGGGTAGTGTGAGAGTCTATTTGCAGAACTACAGGGAATGCCCAGATAGGTGAGGAAAAAAATTCAGTCCAAACCCTGAAAGGAATTAAGCTGCTTGGCTCTAGAGAAAAAAACCTGCTTCTCAATTTACTGATAATCTGACACCACGGCTGGGATCCATCTCACTCACCTTTCTCTTTAGGAGATACCTTGCCTAATATATGTTATAATCACATTTGGTTTTTTTCCCCACCAATGTAACCTGGTTTTGGCACCTTGTTACTCTGAGTGGGCTTTATCTCACCTAACTTAAGACTTGTGGTTAAAGCGAACAGAAAGAGGCACTTCCAAGGAGAGAGATTATTCTGATCCATTTTGATCCTTAAAATGAAATAAATCCTGCCCACACTGACTGTAGTAGCGACACCTCCATCACTTTAAAGACTGTTGAGAGTGATGAGCTTCAATGTAGATTATCTATGTAAAAAAAGATAAATTCCCACTATCTCAAACTAGCAACTTGTCCAATTTGCTCTGCCTGAGTAGCAGCTATTTCCAAAAACACCATCTCACGGTGCTGCTCTCCAACAAAGACGCTGGCAATCTGCAAAAGGGCTGAAATCTGTTGATCATCTGCTCATATTTCCTGAGTGTAATTTGAACTGGATGCTAAATCCTTCTGAGAACTACCTTTGGACTGTAAGGAACAACCCTCCACAAGTAGCCCAAGAGAAGACCAGAGGTCAGAGGCAAACAGAGAGCAACCAGCGAGAGAAAACACAGTCGCAAGATGGCAAGACTTCACTGAATCATTTAAAAACTGTAATTTTCTATCCACCAGACAATGTCAGGTATACAAAAGTCAAAAGAAATCAAGTTTAAAAGTGTCCCTTCAAGAAAAGAAAGTCCATGTCAAACCCAAGATTTAGGTGTTTGCCTCCTGACAGCTCCGAAGAGAAAGTCTTACCAGAAGGCATGAACCTCTCTGATGTGACACTAGACACACATTTCTCTGTGAATTAACTTCTTGTCTTCCCACCCTGCCTGGAATGGTGGCTCTGGGTTTCTCACTGCAGACTCCATATCATATAAATAAATTACAGCAATCTCCACCAACATTTAGAAGGAAACAAGAGCGCGAATCACATACAAAAGTTATAAAGTACTCACCAGGTCGCCTGTCCCAGGCTTTTCCATAATAACTGGGGGGAGCAGTAACCCTGCAGGAGAAGTAGGGTCTGGGTTGAGTGCCCCGGTGCCTCCTCCTATCAGGGAAACCACACCATTGCAATCCACTGAGCTGTTCCTTTTGCCCGTCTGGGTGTAGTTGGGAGTAGTAGGGTGAGAACTATGGCTCACTTGACTTTGCACGCTTGGACGCCTCCCAGATCTTGGAATTAAGAGAGAGCCCCGGTGGCTTTCATTTTCCCCAGCGATGCTGATCTCATCATCGGCAAAATCTGTCTCGGAGCAAGTGTCTCTGCCACGGAGTCGGAAACTGAAAACGCTTCCGTGGCTGGTTCTGCGCTTCACCAAGTTTGCACTGGGACCATAACTAATGCCAAGGAGAGTCTGGAAACCCCCAGAAAGGAAAAAGGGGAAAGAGAAACAACATTTTGCAACACGTTTTCAGGAGCGAGGAAGTTCTGGGGGAGAGCAGTAAGTTCCATTTTAAACCAAGTGCTTCAGAGAAAGAAAGACTTAATTACAGGTATTCAGACTCCGCAAAGTTAAGAGGTTGAACCGTCATTCCTAGCCATCAGGCATTTGTCTAATACTTGACAGTTAAAGATGTACTGAAATAGGAAGGGTCAAGGTGGCATTCAGCTCACAGCGTGATACTTCCTTTGCTTCTACTCCCCCCCATAGGACAAGTGCCAGAGGAGCTGGGAAGGCAGCACAAGGAGTGGAAGGCAGGAGCAGGGAAGGGGATCCAGCTCCAATCTACTGCATCATCACACATCTTCATAACAGCTAGGGAAGGAACAGTGCAGTGGGAGAAGAATAGATAAAGAAATAGGGCAGGAAATGAACTGCAGGGAAAATGAGAAGAAGAGGGAAGAAGAAGAAGCGGAATACGACGGAAGAAGGTGATAAAAGAAAAAGAAAAAAAACCAAAACAAACCAAGAGCAAGAAGAGGGATATGGTTTATTAGTTTGTAAAATGATTATCTCAGTGCACATGGCTGCTTAAGGGCTAGGTAACCTCAGTACACAGCAGTCTCCCTCACTCAAATATCAGCCTTGACGATCCACTCTGACGTCAGTTAGTGAGACTGCAACTCTGCCAGAGCATCAGCAAGATGTAGCCAAGGACTAAACACACCTAAAATCCGGCAGAGTAAAAAAGGATCTTCAGAAAACGTGTAAGGAATTCAAGTCTATCCCCTTCTCTTGTCTCTAAAGAGGAAATTACTGGAGTAAGAGCATTTAGGCAGAACATATTTTTGATTTTATGCCTGCACAGAATTTCCAGCTTCTTCAGAACTTTCCCATGAGCCAAGTATCTATGAAGAGAGGTCAGATTGCCACAGCACCCACAAACCAGACAAATCAAATGAAGCCTGATTTCATTTTTGCTGTAGCTTACACCACTGAGTTATGTAATGATGCTATTTAGTGACACTGGTACATGGAGGAGTACAAAACCCAGGCTCTCTCTAACTAAAAACAACCCATTTGGATTGCTACCAAATTTCAGCTGGTCAAAAAATCCATGCCTGGGTTTCCATGGCACAGTCATTGAGACTGATTTCTGATGGCAACACACTTCCAGCTGCTCAGATAGCATCTGAATGATGACTCAGCCTTATTCCCTCCAACCATGCCAGACACAGCCTTGCAGAGAAGATTTACTATAAGCTTTGAAATGTGTCCCCCATGCTACTCATGCATATGACATCCAGGGGCGAAAAGTGAAAACAAGGAATATTAATCTGAGAAATAAACTGGAAATGCACAGCTCCAATCCACGGTCCTTCTGGCACGTGGTGTCCTGAAACCCATCCAGAATGAAGCTAAAGAGCAATTCTGGCTTTAGCAAAGGTGTAATTTGTTACGCGACCCATTCGACCAATGAGACAACGACAGAAACTATTGGATTAAAAAATGCATGTCATTTACAGAAATCCAGCTCTGGGTAAATTTTGTGAGCTGGGGAGTCATTAATTGGTCACATTTACTTACATCACTTACATGTTTTCTATGAGCTTTTTATGGCTGCCAAGTATCCCTAAATTCACTGACAACAAAATAGAAAAGGACTTAGCCCATTACATGGCTATTCAAAACAACAAAACAAACTGATTTAAACTTTGCCCTCAGTTAAACAAAGACAAATTATCTGGAGCTATTTATGATCCCTTGATACATACAGCATGGGCAGATTCATATTCATGCATGTCAGGAACATTTACATAAAGCCTTATTTAGTAACACTGTCACTCTGTTTTTCTTCCCTGCAATAGAAAGTAGAAACAAGTGCCACAAAGTTTTGACTTGGAGGCAACTAGCAAAGGAATATAAAAATGTTAATAACGTCTTTGTATAATATTTAAAAAGCCCTCAGAGACAAGTTTCCTCCTTTTCTCCTCCTCTCTTTTATTTTTAAGCTTTGTAGGTTTCCTCTAAGATTTTTTTATCTCTAGTAGGGATAGGATAGATATAATCAGATGAATGAAAGAAAACAAACCAGACTGAGGGTAATCTTGAAGCAAAAAAAAAAAAAAAAAAGGAAAAAAAATTTAAAAAAACAGGTTTGTAAAAATGTTTAATGGGTATTTTAAATTCATTTAAAAAATAAAGTGGCAATATGTTTCCTTCCACTGTTCTAACACAGACTGTATGCTGTATCTGCTGTGTTAATATCAGTTATGATATTAAATACCTGATTCTTCTGAAAGTTTCAGCTTTAATTGCCTTGTTCAGAGCCTGGCCTGTCCAGGAAAGTACAGTGTGGAACAAGTGATGTTTCAGACCATGGCTTACCATCCTCCTTTGACCATCATCGTAGTCACACTTGGGATTCCTTTGGTCTTCTCCATACTCGTCTGCTCCCAAAGATTTCTTTTTCTTACGCTTACTTCTTCTTTCTTTCGCACTTTTAGGTGACATTTCCAATGAACTGAGTGACATTGAATCAATTCCTTTAGCAGCTAGTGCCTAAATCAGAAGGTGGTAGAAGGTATGAAAGTTCTTATTTCAAGATTGCAGTGAAAACTATTACTTACTGCACAGAAATTATTTTTCATTTTAAATTTTAAGGTTGTACAGGAGAGATATTAAACATTTCAGGAGATAATTAATCATAAAACTTAGGAATGGCTGTATAAAAGAATGTTTTTTATGTGGAGTTCCCACACAAGACCCTTTGACACGTCATGAAGGAACAGTCTGTGTGCACACCCCGTGCACGCGTCTCTGGAGTAACACTTCTGGTGCCAGGCAAAGAAACATCTCAAGCTGGGGAACCTTAGATTAAAGTCCCCCTGGACTTCAGCCCCTTGAAGTGGGAGGGCTGGACAGGAGGGCAGCCCAGCTGGCTGCTGGGATTTTCCCTCCCCTGTCGCAGAGGGATGCTAGGAACAGCAGGCAGCTCAGCTGGCGCGTTTCTGTAAACACTTATCCCCAGCAGCAGCGCAGGCAGCTGCGATCAGAGATGCAAAGGGAGAACCATGGGCTTAACTGGAGATAAGGTGGCCTTTCTTTGCTATGTGCTTCCAAGCTGTGCTATCTGCTGGGATCGCTGCAGGAGCAGGCTGATAACACACCAGCTCCTGGGAGCCCTGCAGAAGCCCACTTCCAAAGCCTGAGCGCTCAAAGCCACAGCCTTGGGAGCAAATGAGCAGCCAGGAGGAAGGATTGATAGGAATTGGGAGTGCTGGGGCCCCATCCCTGGCACAGGCAGGAGGAGCAAGGGGACTCTGAGCACAAGGGTCAGGTTTGGAGGTGCTGGAGGTGCTGGAGAACCACATCAGTGGCCTGGAGACCAGCCCAGTGCAGAGCCCCCAGCTGAAACACCTGAAGAGAGTGAATTGTTAAAAAAAGCCTCTCCAGGTTCCCCAGAACAGGAGAAACAGATGAATCCTCAGTGCTATTGTCTGTAAGCCACTAGAATCAAACAGGCAATCATCTCTCCACTGCAAAATACTCCCTTCCTCCCACAGGCATCAGTCCAAGGAAAGTGAAGGCACTTAACAGCCGTGTAAAGAATCAATCATGTATTTCAAGGAGTAGTGGTAGCTCTATCAAGCTGAGAGCACAACAAAATTTAATTCCTGTGGGAAATATCTTTCATAAGCAAGCTGCTTAGAGCAGAGAGGAGGAGGGCTCAGACACCGGTCTAGGCTGGGTTTTTTTTTTTTTGAGTCAATTGACTTAATTGCTCTGCTGAAGTGCTTTCTCTTCATAAAGATTCGGCAAGTCTTTTGGTGTTAAGCTCAGATTTAGGAATGTGTTAGACCAATTGTATAAATTGACTGATAGTCCCCAAGCAGGTCTATCAATTATATTTCTGCTCCCTTTATACTGCACAGTGTAAAAGCTGGCCTGAAGAGTTTTGGTTTTCCTTTCTGATTGCTGTCATATTTTGTTGATCTAGAAAATATTTCAGGTTATGTTACTAAGCATGCTGTACTCATACTGCAAAATAAGCTAATTTTTAGTTTCTTAGCGTTTTCTTACCTATTGCTTGGGTTGAATTGTTTCTGCACTCAATACCTCTGTCAGATATTGGAAAAGGATTTGGACTGAATTGTTCCTCAGGGCATGGAGGATCATAGGATCATAGAATCATAGTACAGCTTGTGTTGGAAGGGACCTTAGAATTCATCCAACCCCCCTGCCATGGGCAGGGACACCTTCCCAGTTTATTCAGTGGTCCATCCATCCTGGGCTCAAGGATGTCCCCATGTCCTGCCTACCTATCCTTTCTGGTCGGGTTCCTGTGGCTGGACCATGTCCTTGTCCTCAGGCACTGCAGGCCATAACCCACTGCAACAACTGCAGGGGCAGGAAAGGTGTGTGGGACCAGGCATGCCTGGCAAGGACATGTGATGGCTGAAGGGAGGGAGGAAAGCTTAGTTCACACGAGCCCTGACATGGGGATCATGCAAGAGAGAGTTCTTGAGGCAAGAACTTAATGGTACAGTGAGGAAGTCAAAACCAATATCTTGGTCAAGGTTTGGAGAACCAGATTAAAACTGAGTAGCTCTGACTGGGCTGAGACATCTGAGCAGGACATCTGAAAGCTCCATGGTGCAGCCACCCAATTCCCTTTCCTGAGCCTCTTCTTCCAAATGTCTACTTTGGGATGCCAGGAGTTGATTTGCAGAAGTACTGGACTTCATGAGTGAGCATGATGCACCCAAATCACTCCACTCCTGGATTTCCTTCCCATAAAACTAGGATGATACTCCAGGAGTATTGCAAACACAAATGAGCATTTTTGAAGCACACGGAGCCTGAGCAGTGACAAGAGGCACTGAAAAAGCTCGGAGGTTGTTAGTCACTTCCTCTTCCAAGCAGGCTTTGACTGCCTGAGCCGGGAAGTCTGCTCGAGCTGGCCTAAGGCAACAGAACAAATGATGAGAAAGCAAAGAGCTGCTCTCGAGTCCTGTACTGTCCACCCTTTGCACTGAACAGGGCACAGGGAAGCTGAGAAACGCTTGGCTGAAGAAAAGATTCTATTATAAAGCATACAGACAGATGGGAAAAATCCAGATTTTCAGGGGCAACTTTCTTTTTTGCCACATTATACTTTCTGGGCTTAATGTTCCTTTTTGATGTACATACAGGCTTAATCGAAATCAAAGCCTTCAAAATGAAATTCTTAAATATCTTTAATTATAGTTGGGGTTACCAAAGTTGACTGTTATTAGGAAGAGCTCAGCTGGAGTCAAAACACATGAAAATTTGTATAAACTAGGTACGAGTTGGAGCTCAGTTTGTTCCCTTAGGTTATGGCAGAGAGTTACTCTCTCCAAAGTGCCTGTATATGAACTAAATTGCATTTACCTATTACTTAAACTATCAAAGAGGATCTTTAAAAGGACTTAAATGATTCATAAGCCACTACTAGCACTTTGTCAAGAGTGAATTGCATTTTCTATTTTCTTTCCAAGGATTTAAATGGGCTTTGGATTAGGCCCTGAAGCCATATGTACCCAAAAGAAAATTATGTGTATTAGTTTATATTGTGTTTCAAGGATTTATTTCTCTGAACTACAGTGCTACGTGTTATTTCAGACTAATTTTCTTATTGTCTTCTTGTTCACAGCACCTAAAATGTTCTCTTCTGCTGTTTAATAAAAGCTTTCTACCCCGCACAAACCACATGCAAATTAAACACTGTTATTAAGGCTATAAGGCTACATCCACCATTTGGCCTCCCTGGTTTGTTTAAATTTATGACATAGAATTAAATCCATACCCTTTGCATAATTTGCAGATCTTAACCTCAAGGTCTGCCTGTTTACTTTTCCAGGAATGAAATTGTATGTGCTTCAAAGAGGTCATCCTACATCTTTATCTTCATTATCAAACAATTGGATATTTATGGCAGGTTGAGCAAGACAGGCAACTAATGTGTGCTAAAGGGGTGGTGGAAGGAGGTTCACCTGGGACTATGGCTGAGCTACCAAAACAGCTGGTTTGTGCTCAAATGCAGATGTACTTTTGCCATCATTAAAACATCTCACATGCCAAACAATATAAATTTCTCCGCTGGCATATGGGGTATGGTTAAACAGCTCTGAATATGTATAATCCAAATGGCCCAAATCCTAACAGGGAGAACTATAATTATTCTTTCAGAAAAAAAAATTGCAATAACTTTGTCCAGCACAATAAACATTAAACTGTTTCCAAGCAACTCTTACTTTGGTTATCACATAAATGTAAAATAAAGAGGACGTTAATCTCAACGTAACATTTGTTCAAGTCACCCAAGGCTAATCATGTCACATAGTTCACTGACCTCCTGCTCTTTCTTTAACATCTCCATGGCTTCCCGAAACTTTCTTTCCTTCTCCTCTGTTTCAGCAATAGTGGCTTGGTTCTGCTCCTCATATGCCATGGCCACAACAGCCAGAATCAGGTTGACCAGATAAAACGAGCCCAGAAAGATGACCAGCATAAAAAAAAGCATGTAGATCTTCCCAGCAGATCTGAGAGTCTGTAAGTGCAAAAGGAAAATTAACACTGCTTTACAATGTTTTTTAAAAGAAAAATAATTAAAGAAAAGAAGGGGTTTTTTTTAAACTTAGATTTATAATATAATTGAATCCAGCCTTTGTTAATAGTTCAAACAGAAAGCCTTTGATGAGAAATGACAACCACATACAAGGAAATAATCTTCTCACCAATAAGTTTTTGTACCTTAATCAAAAATTGTGTGCCTTGCAGTGAATTAATTTCTAAAAGAAGAATGCTTTCGATTCTTTCCTCCTTTACCAAATATCTCTGCTACTTTTCTTTTATGGTAGTCAGTCGCAGTGAAAAATTCCCCCACAGCTCAATCTAGTTTTGTCCAGTGCGTAGAAACCATCCAAGTGGGATTCATGTTGGATCCCTTCAGATGTCTACAATCCAGGTCCTTTTTCAGGGAGGAAAATACACTTTTAGGGTGCAACTCATCCAAATATCATTGAGACATCTGTGTCAGGATGAGAAGAACCAAACCTTGGGCTCTGCTGAATGTATCCCCTGGTTCTTCACCAGATTTATCAGCAAAACTGGAATTTAGGGGGACAGGTTATGTGTAACAGATATGTAACAGATATGTCCCATGCTCAGTGAGTTGATACTACTGACAGAAAACACTGTGTGATAGTATAAGGTCAAATCATAAAAGGGAGTGATGTTCATCCTTATTTGCCATGACAGTTTCTGTCTTCCAGAGTTGTACACGTAGCTCTGTGTCAAGTAAGTGAATACAGTTGTTTAAAGAATCTTCAGTTTGGTTGTTTTACATTTTCCTGAGGTGAACTGTGTAACTGGCTGTATGTGAAGCTGAAATCCCCCAGATCTTCAGCGATGTCTACCTCAGTACCTTCAGAGTAGTTCTGTCAACATTATCCCCTGATTTGCATATGATCATGTCCCAGTTTTGGCAGGTTTGAGATGCAGCAGCAAATTGTCAGTGGCTTCACGGACAGAGAATGTAATTCAGTGCCAAACTGGCAGATATAGTTCTTTGGGGTCTGCACACATTTCAGGAAATGCATGCTGAAATGAGCATTTACTTTGAGACCACCTTGCATGTGACTGTGAGCTGAGTCTGGATCTGTTTATGCCTCTGTCAGGTGTCCATGATGAAGAGTTTGCAGCAAGGAGAATGGAAATTATCACGTAGTCTTGCTATTTTCTGAATTTGTGTTCATCGCCATGCCTGGCAAAATCAGATATGCCAAGTACACAGATGTTTCTCTAGCCTTTTCTTGAGCTGGACTCAAAAACAAAAAGATTTGTTTGTGTTACACCATCCAACAAAAAATCATCAAGTGGTGATGTGGTGATCTTCCTTAAGCGGTGAACTTTATTCAGACTCAGGTGAATTAGTGTCTTTCTCTCAGTACCACTTTTTCTCAATTTCCCCAAACACCCAGCCTATGGTCTTCGGCTATCATCACTCCTAATAAACTAATTGTAAGCACTGATTGTCCTCCTCCAGAAGATCTGATTGTCCTTCTCTAGAACACACACAGAGCACAGTTTTACCTAATAACCAGCAGTTCTTTCTTGTCTTTAACTACTATATGTGCCACTGTAACAAGATGATGTGTTTATTTATATTTTAAACAGTAATAAAATAACCTCATACCTGTTGGTAAAGACGTTCCCAGTAATCTTGAGTCATAAGACGGAACAAGGAGAGAAAGGCCCAGCCAAAAGTATCAAAGCTTGTGTAACCGTGGTCAGGATTTTCCCCAGCCTTCAGACAGATATATCCCTCAGGGCACGTGCTGCAAAACATCAAACACAATCCATGAGATGCATCTTAGATGGCTCCAACACGGAGAAACTGATTTCCAGGGAAACACATTGAATGCTCTTGGTTAAGAGCACAGGTCATCAATGGTAAATTCCTTCACTGTGTAAAACCACAGGAAACAGGTACTTCACAATACCAAAGGTCTTTGCAACCTTATTTTTCTTTGAAAGGATAAACAGGGAAATAATAACCACAGCATGAGCTGCAATGGCAAATAATATCACCTAGCACTTCATATATTTGGAATAGACTGGAATTAGGTGCCTAGACAGGACTTTAGTCCTTAAATATGATTTCTCTTGGCACTTATTCCTAATTAAGAATCAAAAACCTGGTGTCTCCTGTTCCAGTTTCAGGTAACACTGCGATGGTGAACCTGCTCTTTTGGTTACGCAGTCTGACACTGGCTGGACAGCACCAGCCTGTGCTATCAGAGCACCTTCCTGATTGCTTCCTTTGCCTGACCTCACTCACCCCCCACAAGGATTAAATCTTTAATCTAAGAAAGCCAGGCCTTTGTTCCACTCACTGCCACAGTCACGGGTCATGACATTTTTTCTATTTCTGCCAGGAAAAAGCTTTCCTTGTGTGTCCTGTAGATTACTGTATTAAATGGCATGCAGATAGCATGAATTTCACTGGCTCTCATTAACCTTTGAGGCTCTTTACAAGTAATTTTGTAGCCCCATATGCCAGAAGAGATAAAAAATGCTCTCAGTGGTACTGTGTAAGCACTGAACTGCATCATCAAGTGAAACACAGGGTAGAAGAGATCCTGGGTTGAGGTGCCGTCCTCTCTCTCAGAACAGATTAGTCAAAAACACCCACAGCTCTTGCACATCAGAAGCCACCCTACAAAAATAAGGTGTGACCCATTAGAAACTGAAGATGTAGAAATATGCAAAGGCTTCCTTCTGTACATATCCTAGGAAGAGAATACGAAATCAAGTGCCCTGGAGCTCTATGGTATTTGGGAATTTTTTGGGTGAAAACTATCTAATATCTGAAGAAGCAGATCTCAGCAGAATGTGCAGTTACACCAGCTCTCCCTGTTCTTATCCTTCAGACAGAGATGAATCTGGTACAATTCCCTGCACATTCCAGCTGCCGTGACAAGGGATGGTTGGAACATGGGGGATTTTAGACATGTCACCAGTCATGTAGAGTGTGTCCAGTGTGTACAGCTTTTAACTTTTTTTTCTCCTGGCAAAATATCCTACAGTTTCTAAATCACTGCTATTTTTATACCAAAGCAGAACATTGCCTCAAATTGAAATGCAAAGCAGAAATACAAATAAAGCAAACTAATTTTTAAAATCCCAACCAAAAAAAAAAAATTGACCCCTGAGAAAGCAGGGTGTGTCTCAGTGTGAAAATCAGTGTCCTTTTTCTTTAAAAACTGTAATTTTTGTACAGATATAAAATAAATTTTACAGCACAGGATAGCAACCTGTATTGCATGTCATAATGAGAATATGTTGGTATACAAATTTATGGTGTCTGCCACCACCATTAGACATTCAACAGCACTTTTAGAATCTTAATTTTATATCAGCAGTGAATCACAAATTTTAAAGTAAGTCTGCTTTGAACGCTGATAAAAGGAGTGCTGAAGCATTGCAAAATGTGTGCAGATCCTTGTTTACAGCAGTTTTCAGAAAAAGCAATAAAAAATGAACAGCTGATGTTTAGTGAATTAAATGTAACACACAAGCGAGGGTATAATAAGTGATTCTGTCACCTTAGGTAGAACCAAGATAGCTTATACCAGTTGAGAATTTAGATAATAACAATTATATCTCACAAAGAAAGAAAAATAGTCACTTTTATTTTTTTCCCTGCCAGTTTAGAAACGCCTCCTTCTAGATCTTTCCTACTTTGACTACCTATTTTTTCCTAATAAGAGCCACATTTGAATAAAAAATACAGTAACTTTACTGAGTTAGAAGATAATAAAATGCAGAAATCTCGTACTTTTTCCCCCTAAAATATGCAGATGCACATTGAATCTCTGTTGTATACCCATGTCCTTTTTTGAGGCAGCCTTTTTCACTAAACTTCCTCTCTCCCAAAGGCAGCATCTGCTGTCACTCTGCTGTAGAGACACGGGATTTCTGCCTCTGATCTGCTGCTGCAAAGAGCCTTCATCACCCGTGACGTGCTACTCAACTCTGCATGAGCTCTGAGAAATGGATTCTCCAGGCTCCTGAGAAGGAAATTCTCCTTGCTGGCTCTAAGACATCGTGTCTACACAGAACACGAACTTTTCTGTAAGGCTGATTATTTCTGCCATGAGAAAATGTCTGCACTCACACACTGGGCTTGGTTGGAAACTCCATGATCATGTCCAGAGGTGCAGAGTCCTTTCCTTAATCTCCCACAAAAGAGAAATCCCGGGTGGCTCCATTGATCTGGTCTCATTGTTCATATTTTAACATTATTGCTAATGGCTAAAACAACCCAATAGAGCTGAGAGGAACTTGCTGGTGGTTACTTTAATGATGGAGTTCAGCCTAGGCAGGGCAGTCCTTTGGAAATTGGGTTTCTTCTAGAAAAAGTTGCCTAAAATCTTAGGCAAAATGGAAATTTTGCCATTAATATCAATTAATGAGAAGGGTGAGATTTTCCTCTGAATCTCAATTAGTAGAGATAATTTCCTCTTAATCTCTTCACCCTAGAACAAGAGCCTGAAAGAAAGGGGAGCATTAGGGGCGCTGGGTTGTATTTTCATAGGAACCTCCGGGCACAGATCAGAGGATACAAAGTCACACACGTTCACTGCCAATGTTGCTTTCTAGGGAAACTTTTGATGGAGAAGAATATTCCAGCAAGTGCTCAAAGCACTTTACTTGGAAAGCCGTAGGACACGGAGATGCAACCCCTCTGACTGTGAAAGTGAGCAGTGGTACCTCAGAAGAATATTTTCTGTTTATAACACAATCAGTATTATAAATACACATATAATAAAATTTTTTCATGTTTCATTCTGTCCTTATGGGTCCTTTTCCACTGTCTGACTCCACAGTGAGTGGTTTAACCCCAGCTGGCCGCCAAACACCATGGAGCTGCTCGCTCACCTCTGCCCCAGTGGGACGGGGGAGAGAATTGGAAGAGTAACAGTGAGAAATCTCATGTGTTGAGATAAAGACAGTTTAATAGGACAGAAAAGGAAGAAAATAATAATAATTTTAATAATAATAATATCAATAATTACAATAATGAAAGGATTAGAACATACAAGTGATGCTCAAGGCAATTGCTCACCCCTTGCTGACCAATGCCCAGCCAGTTCCCAAGCAGTGGCCCCCAGCCAGCTTTCCCCCACAGTTTACAAACTGAGCATGACTTCACATGGTCTGGAATATCCCTCTGGCCAGTTGGGGTCAGCTGTCCTGGCTGTGTCCCCTCCCAGCTCCTCGTGCCCCCCAGCCTCCTCACTGGCAGAGCATGAGAAGCTGAGAAGTCTTTCACTTAGTAGAAACACTACTTAGCAACGACTGAAAACATCAGTGTGTTACCAACATCATTCTGATCCTAAATCCAAACACAGCATTGTAGCAGCCACGAGGAAGAAACTTAACTCTACTCCAGCTGAAAACAGGACTACACGCTTCTCTAACATTATTTTCAATTTTAAGAGCATTCAAACAAGGTGCTGCAGCATGAAAAGCATGAACCCCAGCCCAAAAACGCTGTTAATGTTAGCTTACATCCTTTTTACAGCAACCAGACACTTGAGACAGAATTTCCTACTTGTCAACTCCTTATTCCTGCTCACCCTCCTTCGTGGCCAACAGAGAGATAACCCACAGGGTATGGGAATGTGTTAAAAATACTGAGAGGAAAACAAAATGCTGCTTCCCAGAAAAACACTACAGAAATTTAGGTGTAAGGCTCTCACATGAGAATATTATTCTGCAACTGACACCATTTCCTCCGAGGATTTTTTAAAGGCGCCTCAAGATTTTACTGAACCTTCCTCCATGTATGACATTAAGCCTATCCCTTTGGATCTTTTAGCAAACTCTTCAGGTTCTTTTACCTCAGGGAAGCATTTGAGAGGACTGTACTCTCCTCTGATGCACAGGGATTGGCAACAACAACAAGCTACATAAATATACCATCCTCCACAGGAGCGTCACAGGATGCTGTTCAATTGATCACAATAAAATTAGTGTCATTGATTCAGAAAAGTTAAAAGCAGCAGCCTACCTAGCTATCCATCAGGCTGTAATCAGCACTGTAAACTGGCATTGGTACAGGAAATTAAAGGACATAAGAAACAGCTTTGGTTTAAATAACACAGGCTGGGAATGCCAGAGAGTTGTAGCTGAGGGGCGTAATTACAAAATGCTCTGTCTCAAGAGTTTAATCTAGGCAAGCCAAGCAACCTGCTGATCCAGGCTACAGTGGCCAATAGCGTTGGGCAATGAAAGAAGATTTGTAAAACAACCATGCACTGGATTGTAACATCCAGATCCTGAAAATGCAGGGAGGGTTGTCCATGTGCTACCAAGAGTCAACATCAATGACATCTACGAGGTGAAGGTTGCACTTTCCTTGAGTTTGGATTACAAAGGGACACTGGCTCGCTCACTACAGAAGCAATGAAGAACATACCACAGACACAGCAAAAATAAAAGAACAAACCCCTGTTTTGGTAAGGGTCCCTTACTGTTCCTGCTTAGGTCACAGCTTAAGAATGCAGGAATCAAGCTGAAAAGTTTACAGCTGATGTCTTTGACACATGACTAATTCCTGGAGCATGGAAATCAACCTGGTGGCTGGAAGTGGAACTCCCAAGGTAGAGTTTCAAAGCCTGGCAGACTTTGAAGGACAGATAATGCCCATGGCCTCCATGGCTGGTTGATGTGCACAGTAGAGTCTGCCTCATCCTGCTAAAGTCCACAGACCACAAAAGAGGGGCTTAGATTTCCTTTAGACCACAGACCTGAGTATTTTTCCCTGCACTTTCCATATTTTCTCCTTTCCCTTGACTTTGAGGGAGGAGACAGCAGCCAAATCAGGAGTGCATACTGGGGGGAACAAAGATCCTCAGACTAACATTTGCTCTTACCTGAAAAAATGAAACTACTCATTCTGAAACATGAGAATGTTTTAAAAAATGAATGTTGTGAGGGTAACTGGGCATGTAGGAGAAAGGGGCCAGCAGCAACACTCCAGCCAAAGCCATTGATGTCAGTGGGTGCTTGATGTGCCTGAGAGTCACAGGTTTTTCTCCTTCCCCTGCTCTTTCTTGTGTTGTAATATTAAAGACTAATCATGGTTAGAGGGTCTGACTTACAACTCCCCACTAATTACCATCTAAAAGCCAAAATCTGACTTGCAGTGGCACGCTTCATCTTGGATAGGTCTGACCAGGAGCCCCCAGCAGCTCTCACTCCAAGCATCCAAATGGACAGAGAGAATTTGAAGGACATTTTTAAAAGCAAGGGAAGGGGTGCTAATTGTCTGAAATGATGGAAGTGCAAGCAAATTGAACCATATGCTGCAGAGAAAAGGAAAAAAAAATGCGATGATGACAAAGAAGAGAAGAAATGCTCAGAATAAAGAGCAACATCAACCGAGAGTTGAAACTGGAGGAGAAAGAGAAGGAGGTGCCCATGAGCAGGCTTGCTCACAGGCTCAGAGCACCCACTGACCTGTGCACGCTGCTGACTTGTATCCAGGAAAAGTTTCAGCCTCCCCCACTGGCTGCTTGCTCAGGCAGATGGAAAAGCCGCGGATTCAGCCTGCAACATCAGAGCCCTCCGCGCACGCACGCCAGCGGAGAGGGGAACAACTCCCTCTCCTGCTCTGTGCCTTGTTCAGGCTCCATGCTGCAGCCAGGCAAGCAAGCTCTCATTTCTTTTGACTCAATCCAGTGGCCAGACACCGGATCTTCTGTCTAACCCACCAAACAAAATGTAGGGCAAGAATTTATCATCATAAACATAATAGTAGATTAATGCCTAATGAAGGCTGTAGCCTCTAGTAAGTCTGCTTCTCTCATGTGGCTGATGAGCTTATTACAGCTTTGACTAAGAGGTAATATTACCCCTCCTTAAGAATTGAGTGGATTTGGATTTAATCCCTACTGCTGCTGTTTGACCGGAGACATGATCTTCCAAATACACCACTGATCCCTAGGAATGGGGACTCTTATTATTCCTAAGCGTGTATAATACCTCAAGTCATGCCCACGGCCCCTGTAGCACCTTTGAGGTGTCATAGTTGCTTTCTGTTTGTTTAACATGCTCAAGCAAGAGGACACTTTCTCACCAAGAGCAAACCATTCTCATTCTCCTGCCACTGTAACCAGCTCAGAGTAAATGGAAAAGCTTCTGTGATTTACATCAGAATCTAGGTAAATTCATTTAACGTGTGCTGCATAGCCTGAAGGTTTGAAACAAATTCACTAATATTGCTTGATAATCTGGGGTGTAATTACATTTTTAACTCTAATAGTTTAAACAACACAATTCTTTCCAAAATACCCTTGCTTTGGTGACATTTGAAGAGGACACATTTGGAAACTGTGTTCCTCTCCTCACTCAACCAACCACTCTCCCCCTTTTCAGTCCAGCTGCATGACATCAGGCTGCATTTGGTGAGGGTAATGCACACACCAATCCCATTGGGCACATGCCAAAGCTCCCAGTATCCCATTCCCTGGGATGGACCCATTCAAGCAGCAAGTTAAACGCTGGAAGACCATGACCTGCCTGACAAAGCTGGGTACTCCTGACATCACTTGCAACCAGGGCTTTCTCCTGACCTTGCCCATTGCTGTTGCTCCCCAGGAGTGTCTATGTGCAACACCTCCACCCCACTCAGACTGCACCTCTGAAATGCCAAACCTCCAAGCCAAGAGAGCTCTTCTCAGTCTATTTGTCCAGCATCCAACACAATATGGCCTGAATCTCGGGCCTTCTTATAGAAAACAATTAATAATAATAATAACAACAGCAATAATAGTAAAACAGACTTAAGTTCAGGCAACTCAGAATTGCAATGGTCCTAATCACCAACAGCAGAATAACAGAATCAACTGGGTGCACTTTTCCCTGGTGCAGCTCCCCAGTTTCTAGTGCAGCTGGGGTTGTGTTGCTGGATGTTGTTTGACATGTTCTGGCAGACATACATTTTTCCAGGCTCTCCCCTGCCAAGGTCTGGGTGAGAGCTGCGGTAGCCCTGGTGGAAGCACCCGATAGCAGCTCTCCCCCTCAGCACGGAGCATGTTTCTTCTCTACCCTTGAGGGGTGTGATAAGCCTTTACAAGGGGCTTTAAATCACTGCGTGGAGGATGCATAAAGGCAAAGGAATGTTACTACAGCTCAGAGAGATCAAAGCGCTGCCTCGCTGTACGTGAAACGAGCGCGCTGACAGGATGGGGATGTGGAGAAACTGCCACAAAAACACTGCTTTTGGTGCTCATGGAGACTATGAAAACAGGCATCTGATGCAATTTTATGTGTGGGTATTAATTACCTTAGTAAAATGCCACAACACGTAAGAAAACAAAGGGGTTTTCTTCTGATAATACCTTAGAAAGAGTTAGGACTGACACAAAAACTTTGAGGAATGCTACAACACATGATCATACCTTCATCCCTTATAGACAATGAGCTCAGTGACAGAATTTACCAAATCATAGAGAATCTTGCCCCACAGTGTACATTATTTTAATGTATCCTGTTAAGAAAAATCAAGGTCATAGTGAGAATAAAGGTAGCTAAAGTTTCTATGGCAACAGTTACTAGGATGCAGTTGCCAAAGGTGCTTTCTTGTTGTTTCTGAAGTAGATTTACTGGCTGCTTTTCCTTCCTGTTCACTAGTCTTTTTTGGTAATATCAGTACAGACATGATGCAAATGTGCTTTCATTGTCAGTGTGATCTTGTAGACTATTCCTGCCCATGAGCTGAATACACAGGACATATCGTGTGTAAGGGGAAAAAAAAATTAAGCAGTCTGACCTTGAGATCCAAAGGGGACACAACTGACTTAAAACATGTACACTTTTCTGAAAAGCCAGCTCCTTGTTTGTAATTGCAAGGGAAAAAGTGGAAAGAAAGAATTTAAGTTTCTCTTTCGTGTCTGCTTGTTTACTTCGTACATTGACAGCATCTTGTCTCTTTCTCTTAATGGACAAATTTCCTTGCTGTTTCTATTGCTCAAGCAAACCTTCAGGCAGGAGGGAAAATAAAAACAGCAGCCTAAGCACAGCAGAAAAACATCCCGGTGAAATTACAGCAGGATGTAAGTGGAAGTGCTTTAGAGTTGAAATGTATATTCCCTTCTCACAGATAATTCCACGCTGCTGCAGCCCCATACAAGTCTTTACTCTGCGGGGAAGCAGGGGACTCTGCAGTGCTGGTCACTCACCAAAGTGAATGGTTAAATGTCACAAACAAGGGACAAGCTGGAATTGCTCGGGAGGGTTGGTGTGGCCTGACGGGGATCTGCTCCACACCGGGAATCTGTTCTGGTGGTAGCAACAGGGCACTGCTGGTGTGCTCTGGCAGGATGCCTCGTTGGATCCGAAGGTGGGACCAGGACTGCAGCTCCTCCTGAGAGCAGGGCCCTTGGAGCTCCCTCACTTCTTGCCTGGTGTTGCCTTTGTCCCGTCTCCTGGGGCCAGGCACCAAGTGCTGCTTTGCTCTTGCTGTAGGTCCTTTGCTCTTGCTGTAGGTCCTTTGTTCTTGCTGTAGGTCCTTTGTTCTTGCTGTAGCTCCCTGAGCACACCCTGAAGCACCACTTCCAGCTACCCTTCCTTTCCCAAGCCTTCCCTTTGGCATTATCACCACAAATACTCATCTGTGGATTCATGGCAATTTTTCACTCCAGTGCCACTTTCACACAGTAGGGCAGACATATAGGATGTATATATATATATATATATTTCTATTTTTCACAAATCATGCTCCACTTGATGCTAGAACTTGATTTCACTAAGCACAGAGCAGTTTCCACCTTCTGCTCCTACCTAAGATCTCCCAAATATTTGATCATTGTGCTGGATCTTTACTGCACCTTCCTTGAGGCTGAAACAAGGTGTTCAAAATTGGATAAGCTACATACTGGGGATTAAACTGAAAAGCAAATTTGCAGAATTTGTAATGCCTTTTTAAAATCAGACTATCTGAGCTTTCTCCATTTATTTTAAACAAATCAAATAGAAGAAATTGAAATTGCAAAGAGAAACAAATTGTGTATATCCCAGTGCAGCCACATCCAAAAGAACTACTAAATTTAACCTCAAAACACATCTAAAAACATCAACAACTGCAAATACACTCCTTTTTTTGGGGTTTTTTTTTTGTTAAGAGAGCCTTACTGTTAGCACTGCTCCCAATCTGACCAATCTGTGACACACAGAGAAGAATTTTTCTATCAGTGTAGTTTTCCGAATGTGCTTGTTGTGAAACACCAAGCACGTGTCACTTTGAGCCAAAGAATATCTTTGATCACAATCATTCGATTTTCTCTCGTCTCCAAAAGTTATTTCTTATTTCCATTGTACTCTGCTCCTTGCAAGCACAAAACAAATTGCTGCAATACATCAAGGGGGAAAATGCAGTCGGATAAACAAAATGAAAACAACACAAAAGTTCTGTTTGATTAAATGAAGAAAAGTCATATTTCAGGTATCAGGAAGAAGGCTTCTGAGACATCACATGGGAAATCCCACAGACAGATTAGCCCCTGTGCAGCTAAGGAATATGCCATCTCCCTGACATTCCTACCATGTCCCTGCAGCATGGTTTTTAAAGTAGATTCTTGAGGTTGCTTGAGCATATCTAAAAATGCAAATAAATGGTTTTTTCCTTGCATCTGCCAGGTCAAGTACTAGAGACATGTTTGCTGCAGCTGAGTGACATACATCTATTCAAATCCCTTCTGAACTGGAATCAATATCAGCGAGATCCATTACCTCCTGCTTTATTGGCAGCTTGGGTGCTTGTTCAGAAAACAGTCCCTCCTAGTAATGTAATAAAGCCCCCACCTTGGAGATAATTAGATTGTCTGTGATATAGAATCCACTGATGATCATTTCCCTGCTGATTTTGGCTTGCTACTCCAGCTCAGGTTGCAGTCTCCATCACTGCACACTCTTACATTAGACCACTCGAGTCTCATCACCTAACAACTGCCATAGCAGATTTATTCGGATTTTTTTTTTTTAACTCTTCCATAATAACAGCAACCAGACAAACCTCAAAGTGTCATTAACATGCTTTTAAAAATGCACTGAAATGGCTTTTTCAATTACCTCAAGATTTAATATCCTGGCCACAACACAGATATCCCTCACTCTAACAACAAATTCTTCCAGGAGAGAACACATGACACCGCCCTTCCCTGAATTTCCTTTGGGTCCTCAGTGTATCCCAGAGGTTGATGAATTCAAACTGGGAGAAGAAGCATGTTCCACAAATGCTGTGAACACTCAGACATGGCCTTGCCAGCTGTCTTTCCTTACCACACCTTCCTGATGCCTTGATGGGCTCCCAACTTAAGTGTCCTCACTTGTCACGAATTTCATTACTAATAAATGAGGGAACCACAACCTCATGCATTTACTTCCTCTTAACTCCCCTCCCCTGATCCTGTGGTGCAACCTGCCCCAGAAGGTCCCAAGCAGGTAGATTTTGGTTTACCATTGAACACTCTTGCTCTTGGCTTTGATCACTGAAGGGTGAGAGAAAACAAATCCACTCGTTAGATACGTCAGCCTGTAAATGATGCTCTCCCTGTCCCAACAGGTGGGAATACACGACTTTGCACATCCCCTGGGGCCTTAGGATCATCTTTCCAATCATCTTCATGCCTTTAAACAATGGGAGTGGATGACTGGCAGAAACTCTGTGCAATGTATAGCAGATGAGACAGCACTTGCTAATCCCGAGCTAAAAAACCCAGTGTAAGTAGGTTTATTATCCGTTTTTAGGCATTTAAACTCAAACCTTACCCAGTGGTATTAAATACTTAACTAAAACAGCAAAAGGCTGAAGAAGAAAGAACTGAGGCATAAAGGGAAAGTTGGTTTCCCTTGATGTCACAAACACTGACAGTTTTGATGTATTTATCAAAACAAGTACAAGAACACTCGGTTTGAGGGTGTCGTTTTCTTCCTCTTATACTTGAGAGCTGCAAGTTCTCCCCTGGCTGTTTCAGGCTGTAATTCTCTCGTGGGCACACTGCCTCCACCAGAGGTTTTCTCCAATCACGGCTTTTTGCTGACACACTGCAATTTATTAACTTTCCTGGGAAGGAAAGAGGGTGGGTTTGCCTTGCTAGAAACTAGCCCATACTGATGCCTGAAGTGGCCACCT
>QWTY01024801.1:0-24234 GCA_008033365.1 Pseudorectes ferrugineus | reverse complement strand
TATGCACTAAGTTTCTTACCAAGGTAGAGTGTAAAGCTCACTTTTATAAAAAATAATAAACATTACATACTGGATATGTGGTACAAAGAAGGAGCTGTATGAATGCAATCACTAGGATGTTTTACACTACTAGACAGGTCTATGGCTCTTAACAGATCTAGATCCCACACAGAGAAAGATGTGGGTATAGACAATTTTAAACATACAGTTTTTGTTCATTATGACTACAAACAGGTTTCTAGAAGGAAAAAAAAAAAGGTATACTGGTATAAATTTTGAAAGTTCTAAATTAGACATGAGGTGTTTGGCTGATTGGTCAAGTATAGAATTGAGTGACAGTGTACACTCAAGATGCACTGACATTTTGACACTGTATGGCCTTTCAGATACTGCATCCTTAAGAATGAGCAGTGATGATGTGGAGAAGTTAATATGGTAGTTGAATGTCTTCGGTTAAAGTTGACACTCCAATAAATCTCTGCATTGATGATAGATATATACATATATATACATCATGTGCCAAATGTCTTTGACTGATATTAACATAAATGGGAAAGCTTCTCTTACCCAGGACAACAACACTTCTCCTTTCCTTTTTATTACTTCTAAGTGCTTCCTATAGTAGTATTTCTTGAGATCTTTGTAAGGGGAAAGGGTTCTGTGACAGCAGATTTTCATGCTGAATGACTTTGTATTTTCTGCTGACAGCTGTCCAGTGTTGACCACTGTAAGAGCAGAGTACTGTAAGATTTTTTTCTCTTGGTTTGCATACAAGTGTTTTTGTCAAGGCTGTGCCTTGGACTGCCAACTCTGAACAGGTTCACACAGCTAAACAGTTTGAGCAGTGTTTTTTTAAATGCTGCAGTAGCATTTTCCAGACACAGCATCAGTCTTTGTAAGTAAGGAATAGAAGTTATCCCTGGCAAGAATAGGTTAGTAACATTAAAATTGGGGAAAGATCCTTCAGAAGAAAAGAAATCATCCTTCTTCATCTATGCTTCGGTTCAGACATTGCTGAATCTGTATTTGTCCTGACTTGTGCACTTGCCATGTAAGCTGCTCTGGAGATGATATTATCTGTGGGTTATTTGAAGCACCAAATAATTTCTGGATGCCATAACTGTATATTCACACAAAAGTCTGCAACAGGTTGGCATTTATTCTGTGAAAATATTTACTAGAAGTGCAACTTAGTAGTTTTCTCCCTCTTTTTCTTCAACCTTCTCTTAAACTCATCTTACTTTCTCTTGAACATTTTTGGTCCTTCTATCCTCTTTTCAGTTCTTGTTGTTCTGTCCCCCTTTTTTCCTCATTCTGTCCTTTATAGCCATTATATTTTCTCATTTTCCATTTTGTTTTCTATATCTACAAGTGAGCTTTAGCTTGTTCCTGCTATTGTGAGATTCACTCCCTATCGTTGGGGTTTTTTCTAGTATTTTTCTTAGACCTTCAAATCTTCCTCCTTTCCATCCCTCAAATCCAGCAAATTCATGTCCTTCCAACACATTCTGAAACCGACTCCAAGGTTTTAGTCCTCTGGATCCATGAGAAGAGCTCTGTATCCTGAAGGTAGGAAGGAGGACCCAGAGATGTGAGCTTGATCTTCCACTTCAGTACCTCAAAACAGGTGAATATTCTGAATTAGTGGAGGAGATGCCGAAGCAATAGTCAATAGGCAGGTGATAAACCTTCAGCCTCCTACAGGTGAGAAATGAATGCATGTATGTAGTTCATAAAGTGTTTTTAAAGGGCTTATTGCTTTTAGAAGGAAAGTAACTGCTGTGGGACCAATTGTTAATGTAGATTTTACTTACAGGGCCTTAAAAACACAGGCCCTGACAAGCAGTGTTTATTTAAATACTTTAGCTGAACATACACTAGAAGTCATAATGAGGCAACTTAGTGAAATTTATGCTAAGGTTTCTTGTTCAAACTGAAAATGTTTTATTTGTTTCAGAAATTGGTATTTCTCCTGTGCCATTTCTGTCCTGCTCTCACATTGTCTCACAAACACACGCATATTTCATGTTTTTTTCTCAGGATGCCGTGAGAGCCATTCATTATTGACGTTTCTTCTCTTTGAAAGAGTATCTGCCCACACAGTTAAAAAACAATTGTCTGTAGGTTTCATCCTCTTCATGCAGACGTGTGTGGGTGAGGAGTATTTAAACTGGTTGTAAACTCAAGGAAATAGTGATCAATTCCCTCATTGTTGAAGACAGATTCAGGAGAAGTATCAAAACTAAAGAGAATATGAGATTTTCCAACTTGAGAGGGACAAAGGAATGTGTTGAATTCCCCAGATTATTGGTGTGTTTGTTCTGTTTCTCCCATCTACATATTAGCATGATTTGCATCCGTTTGGCCAATTATGCTGCTGGCTAAAAGCTATTGTAGCTGTACTAAGAGTTGTGCTCAGTTTTGGAAGACTGTTACTGGAAATACTGGTTACATAGCTTTCAGACCCCTTTGAACACATCAAACTCCCTAAGGACAGCCAGTGTATTGCTTTCAAACCCTATGTTGCAAGTAATGTAAAACAAATTGTTAGCAGCTTTGTGGTAAAGCAGAATGTTTCTCCCTGGTAGTCTTTCTTCTCTGCTTCATGCAGCTCTTTCTCACACATCTCTTTCTCTGCATATGGGGGTGGCAAAACATAGGCTTACAGATAATTGAGCTTGCTGCTTGTTTCCTGAAGAGCTCCCACAAATATGTTTTTAAATCCTTGAATTTGGGTTGCTGGCTGCGAAGTTGCATATATTTGTGTAATATATATCACTTCTTTCCATCTACACTTACCATTTTTTTTCTCCAGAGTGAAATTCATACAGTGTTTTGTGTTTGCTATAAATACACATCTTAGCTGTATTTCTATCCTTTATGTCAACATTAAAATTCCCTTGTTCTATGTTTAGCTTGAATAATTACCAAACCATTTGCAATTAGAACTCTAGGATATGACCTCACAGTGATTTATTCCTTCGTTTCTTTCTGTATTTAATGCAGTTCAGATACTGAAAATACCAAATCTTTGTCCTTTTATTTTGATGTTTATCAGTAATGGAAACATTCCAAAACAATCAGCCAAATACCTATGCTTTGTTCATTTATTGCCTTCTCTGAAGATAAATTGACTGTACTCAACTCTCTTCAGCATTTTTCTTCACCTAGATATTATTGCCTTGTGCAGCCACCCCAAGGTGACTGTTATCACTTAATTAAATCCTTGCACGCTGGGAAGAAAAAACAACATTGTTCGTTCATAACCCCAAGGAGGTGTGTTTTTTTTCTTTAAGCCACTAAGCTTTTTCCCTGTTTTATTAACTTATTCCTGGCTACAGCAAGACATACTTTGTTGATGAGCAAAAGGTTGTATTAGCTTTTTATTTTCTGGGTAAACTTATCTTTTCTCTGGGAAAAAAACTGTGGGCATTACAACAAAGAAGAAAAATGGGATCGCTCCAAACCCTGCAATTCTAGTAAAGGTCTGTGTAAACATCAAGCCAGTAAAGAGAAACAGGGGAGTAGCAGGAAGGAAATGAGAAAATAAAATGCAAACATAAAATTGGAAGAAGACAAAAAAATGAGATGACGTGTATATACACAGAGAAACTACTGCAGTGCTAAGGGAAAATTGGCATAAGGAATAGTATTTCTGAGGAGAAAAATATATCAGGGCTCTTTATGTTACTGTCTAGGGCAGCATCTTTTTATTAGCCTCTTGGTTAATGTCCTCTCTCTGTCTATTGATTTTAGACTACATAACACTTGCTTTTACCTTTGCATTTTCTTTCCATAGTGCATAATCCTCCTTGAAAACTGTAGGAGGAAATATTGCAGATGAGCCAGTCATTGAATATGTGAGACCTGTGATTTGCTTTTGAGATGTTTTAAGCACAGTAGTTCATATGAGAAAGTTCATTCGAAGCAGTGAGTTGCCAGAAGATGTACGGTTTAGCTGCATATTGCTTGTTTCTAGTCCATTAAATGTAGGACCAGAAAATAGGTTTATCCACTCCAAAATTGGGGCTCAAGCAACCATATGTATTTGTTCATGATGCTAAATCATTTTGCCACCTGCTGTGTTCAACAAGCATTTACAAATAATAAAGGCGATTTGAAGCTGTAGTATTTGCAACAGCAGTTTATGATATCATTTGTATAGAAGCATAACATTTTAGTGTGTGACAGGAAAGAGCGTTTAAGGAGTTGGATAATCATGATTTTTGAAATTAACTACTTATTATTTGTAGACTTGTAGATTTGTAGATTTGTAATTATTGTAGGTCAGAGACAATAGTACAAGTTCATATGTGAGGCACAAAATATTGACAGATTTGTACAGCTTTGCTCCAAATCCAGTATGTCTGTAGTTTTTATCAGTAGTTAGTCTCAGAAATTCCCTTTGCATGTTAAAGTTCCACCCTAACTTCTGGGATTTCTTTTTGTTCTGTGCATTTAAATTCTTCTTTGTAGCTTTGTGAATCAAATAAATTTTGCAATGTTTATACATCTTAAATTTCTATCTTTCTTAGCAATAACAAAAATCTTTCAGTTTACCTTTACAGTTTCACAGAAATGCTTTCCAATCTGTGTGCAATGGATTTGCCATCCCTATGTTTTAACCTATACTCAGTTTTTTTATCTAATCTCTTTTAACTTTGAGGCCTGTAGACCTATAGAGCTATCTGCACATCTTATTGAATATATTGAAAAGTATATATATATATTGAAGCTTCTTTTCTTTGGAATAAAGGCAATATATTGCAAATTTATCAAGACTTTAGGTTTGGTTTGGTTTCAGATTGCTATTAAAGAGTGGTTTAGGAAACACTAATTCTGCAATGAATTAAGTTTTGGTGTCAAAAGAGTGAGATTCCTCAGAAGGAGATAGTTTTGGCATGAGTAAGAGATTTTTTAGGAGTTGGCTGTAGGCAGAATTAGATATGTAAATTTGGGACACTAATTTCAAATAACTGTAATATGTACATACTTTCTGTTTGGTTTCCAAAACTGGTTTTGTCAGATTTTTTCCTTTGCTTCTTCATTCCCTATAGGAAATTCTATTTTTACATTTGTTGCAATATATGACTTTTTCATTGTTTCTACTACTAGTTTGTGATATCAGTGGGTGGCATAGCAACTTCATTGAAGGACTGGGAAATGGCACAGGAAGCCTGTGAGGGAGAATTTGATTCCAACAAGGTTTAAGTAGAAATATATTGCAAGATATATTGCAGTTTGAAACAAGGATGATTTAAAGTTTCATATGCCATTAATGTCCATCTTTTAGGGGTCAAAAAGCGTTCTGAATTTCTAAGCACTCTGGTGTGTTTATTTTATTTTCCATTAAAATTTTAATTTAGAAATAAACCCAGTCTTAAGTATGATAGGAAATCACCTCTAGCAAGCTGAATTGTAATCCTGCTAAGGATTGTAACTAGGCTGAAAAACTGTTTAGATTTTAAACCCTGGTTAGAACTCAAACAGTCTTCTCAGATGTAGAAAACATTTGGTTATATTTCTGTTGCAGTTATCTTGTGTGTGTGTGCTTCTGCTCTTTCCCATCTGGTTTCAAACCAGAGTCAGGGAACGACTGATAAAACACCATTTCTTTTTCACTATAGTGACTGAAAACAGATTGAAGGAATTCAGATATATGTCGGAACTCATTAAAGCATGACCACTTAAATTTATTTATTTTAAGTCGGAGGGGTTGCTGCCAATTAAAATGGCAAATTTACATGCGGAAGTCTATCTATACTGCTTTCTGTGTGGTGTGTCAGGCAGCATGTTCATCTGGGCATGGTTATGTAACAAAATCTGAACTGCAAAGACATGGCAGCATAGAAAGCACTGGCAGTGCAGTTTGATAGGACAAGGGGTAATAGTTTTAAACTAAAAGAGGGTAGATTCAGAGTAGATATAAGGAAGAAATTTTTTACAACGAGGGGGATGAAACACTGGCACAGGTTTCCCAGAGAGGTGATGGATGTCCCATCCCTGGAAACATTCACAGTCGGGTTGGACGGGAATCTGAGCTACCTGATCTAATTGATGTCCCTGCTCATTTCAGGGAGGTTGGAAATAGATGGCCTTTAAAGGTCTCTTCTAGACCAAACCATTCTATGATTCTATGATTCTATTTGATTTTGGTTCAATGTAGTTTTTCAGTGATTTAAAGAAAGGGAAAAAGATGGAGAAAAAATGAAGAAAATCAGGTAAACATATATGGTATTGCTTAGGGTCTAAAAGAAGACAGTGCTGAAGACTGGAGACAAATGCAAATACATGGAACTTTGTTGTATTATATGATTTTTCTTTAGTAATTTTAATACTACTTTGTGATATCAGTGGGTGGCATAGTAACTTCATTGAAGAATTGGGAAATTATGCAGGAAACTTGTGAGGGAGAACTTTATTCCAACAATGCTTAGCCAGAAATATATGGCAGCAGAAAGAAGAAAAATATCACAGTGAAAGCTGGAAAAGCTGGGATGCTACACTCACACTTTAAACACTGTATGTTTAAAGCATCATAATAAAAAATTAGAAGTGTTTCCTTGGTTTTCTCTGGGTGATTCTGAATAACAGGAAAACTGTGCTAACACTTGGCAAGAGGAGGAGTTTTCTTCCATCATTTTTATTGATTAAGGCACTTTTACCACAGTCATATTAGGGAGAGACTAAGCTTCAGGTCTCTTACAAATTGGAGTGAATCAGATAGTAACAGTGGAGAGCAATCATGTCAGTACCTACTTGGGACACGAGATGCAACATATAGATTGTTGACATGTGCAATAAATAGCATTAGGGTTGGTGATGTCAAGACTTATTCAGGGCTCTTTAGATAATGTGGTATTGTGGATTATTGGCACAACCAACAGCTACTGTACTCCGCAGTGTCAAGGAAATCTCGAGCACCCTTTGATGAGCAGGTTACTGATACTTTATGCTGCGGCTGATCCAGGACAGCCCTTAAGGGAATAGCATAATAATTTGGCTGCACACTAAAACCCTGTGCAAAAATACAGATGAACATTTTCTCTCTTTAAAAGGAAAAAAGATATTATTAGTTGAAACCTTGTGTTTCTGGCTTCTGGACAAATCATAACTCACTTACCAGTCCCCACACTAGAGAACAGGATTTTATTATGGAAATACAAACAGACCCTTAATTATCACAGCAGTCAGAGGTGCCACTGTAATATATTAGCTTGTATTTTAAAAAGAATATAAACCTTTTTCATTGGAAGAGCTGCTCTGTGCTGTTGATACGCTTGAATTTATGCAATGAGCTGGTAAGCAGCAAAATCCATACTTATCTTTACCTACACAGGCATTAGAGGTGAGCTCAGGGAAAAAAAAAAAAAATAAAAAAGAAGGGAGAAGATGGAGGGGGGGAGGGAGGGAGAAACACAGTATTTCCTCATAGCCTAGGGTGAGATTAGAGTCCTGTTGATGGCAAACCTACATGCTGTCTTCTCACCTGGTCTCATATTCCAGCTGTGAAACAGAAGTGGAAGGTCAACACAGCAATAGTGTTTTGTAGAGGCAAACTGAGTTGATTTCCTCACATTCATTCAGGACCAGACCTCCAGTTCCCTCAGGATAATTGATTTTCACATAAATGTGCATTTCCCACTTTTGTGTGAAATGTACTTCTGGACTGAAGCACTGTAAGCTCAAAACCCTTGCACAAAGTATTGCAACTCAGCATAGAGATATTAACTTTACTGTGAAGAATGTAAATGTAGTGGATAATTATTTTAGGGGAAGATTTTGAAATATTTTTATTATTGATGAAGTCTCTGATTGTTTCACAAAGTTGTTTGTCCCATGTACTTGCAGTACTCCTGTGTTCCCTGCACAGCTAAGTGAATGGAAACCAAAGCTTCTGTGAGAACCAGAATAGCATAGCATAGCTTTCTGTAGATTTGCATCATGTCTTCTACTGACTTTTTGTCTTAATACAGTGTAACCTGAGTATTTTTCAGTGATCAAGACATTTGAAAGGTCTCTGTTCCATGATGTCTAATGCTATAGAAACTCATAGTCCAGTTTTTAGAGCTGCAAAGGCTCTGAGGTCTCATCTCCATTTTAAATCTATTTTCTCTAAACCTGTAGGAATTTTTCTAAGACCTCTGTCAAATCTGGAAAAAACTAACCATGGATTTGAATGCTGTTAGTGGGGTAGACAGACAAAGACATGCAGAGTAGAGGAAACAATCTTTAGAGTTGCAAGAACCACTTCAAAATACAAACCTTAAGGGTTATAGTCTTGTTGGCTTTTTTCCTCTTTTTTTTTTCCCATGTCTCAATAAACCCAGCTTCTAGTAACCAGCATGTTCTGATTCGTGCTAGTCCAGATTCAAGGACTCAAGTCACAAGACTGAGGATTCAAGTGGCAGTAACAGTTCTGGAGGCTTTTATATACTGGTTTTTAGTGGAAAAGCGAATGGCTGCTTTAATTTAGCCCAGCTGTCTATGGATCCTGGAAGACTTAGAGGGAACATATGTGGAACTGCTCCACACTCCCGTAGGTGGAGAAAGAATGGGTATAGCAAACGGGTCTCCTGCATTAGTTCAAGGATTAATGACAGCTGGAGGAACTCTCAGCAAATTAGGACCAGGTTCTGTCTTCTTTGCCTTATAACATGGAATAAGAGGCTGAAGATAAGAACATCAGTTTTTAATTTTATTTGCCATGTAACTTAAAGGGTTACAGTTAGAAACAGCACTGGATTGGGTAGACTACAGATTTGTTCTTAATGTTCTGTGTTCTTATTATATCTGTATTCCATTGTCTGAAAAGTATTCTCAAGATGTTCTTCTTTCAAGAAGAGTATAAATCAGAACGATATGCTAGCCAAAGAACTCAACTCAGTTTCTCATTCAAATCTATTTTGGTTATATGTATTGCCATCTAATAGATTAAATATGCTAAACATAAGCCCCTCATCCTCTTCTTCCTTGAACACAGCCTCTCTGCTTCATATGTGTGAAATTGTGTGACGCAAGTGAGAACACATATTCAGGTCTGGGATAGAGGTCGAATTCTAGCAAGCCAATTGTCAGGATCAATCACCAGAGCATCTGAGAACCTATTGAGTGCACAGGTGATATTTTAAGAATTAAATTAACTCTCTATAAAAAATTCTTCCTTTTAATTTTTTCACCTAGGTTTTTGGACAATTGACATTTAGCTACCTTTATCTGTTTGCTTTCACATAGGGTCAGGTTGTGTAGATTGACAGAAAAGCTAACCAAACATGCAAATACACAACGAATATACGATCAATTTGAATTGAGCTTACATAAACTGAAATATTCATACATAACATAGAAGGGCTTCAAACTTGCACCTTGGGAAACAATAACATTCACAACAATGCTCATTGTTCCCACAATCAGTTTTGCTTCTACTTGCACAGTGTTCCAGTCAGATCAGGTTCCCACGATCTCTTGCTGTGTGGTCTGAGGTGCAGGTCTGGGTACTCCAGCCCTCATTCTGCCAGCTCTATGTATCTTAGCTCCTGCTGCTGCATCACCTTAATCTTTCACTTTTGGCACATATTTAGTAAATGTTATGCAGGTACATACATTGTCAAGTCCTTTACTCAGGGCAGCACCTCTCAGTGCAGAAATGCATAACTGATTGTAATATTTGTACCACCAAAGGACAGGAAGCACTTACATTCAAACACTATGTATTCAAAGCAAAGGCAGTCCACAGATAGATGTACACTTAATCCTGACCTGAAGTGATCACTTTCTCAGGGGAAGAGATACATAATATAATCTCTGTAAGACAAGTCTCATCCTAAATAAATAAACTTGATTGCATTACGTGGCATGCAGTTCTTGCCATCACAATCTCCTGTCCAAAGAGTCTGGAACCAGCATTAGGAGCTCTAGGAATCCTAAATAATGAAAGGTTAGGAACTCATCACAAATCATAAAAGTAAAAGTTCAGTGCTTTAATACATGACTTCACAAGGTGGTTTGAGATTTTGCAGCAATATAGAATGGCCTTCTAGAAAAAAAAATATTTCTATCTACAGGGCAGAGGTTTATTGCTTTTGTACTCAAAAATTGTCAAACTCTTAATCTCAGATTTTTTTCTTGAACATCCATCATTTAGAGATTTGTAATCTTGCTGTGATTCTCAAACTTACCTCTGATACTTGTCAATCTATTATCAGTGAGCAGTCCAGGGAGTACATCTTAAGAACTCAACTGCCACCTTTAAACGTTTTTCTTGCCTCTAAACCTTTCTCTCCTACACTTTCCATTTTTGCAATGGTTCTGTTCTGGAATAGCATACGCTTTTTTCTAATCAAGTAGTAAAACTGCCACTGCAAGTTCTTTGCTGCTTTGGATATGTAAACATACTTATTCTGTAAGTCTGCAAAAGATATATCAAGGGAATCAGTAAAGTTTACTCCTCCTCCTTCATTTCTTGGCTTTGAGCTATAAAGCAGACCTCCTTATTATTGACAAATTTATTTTTTGGCACTCCTCTGTTGTCATAAATCGCATCCTGACCACACGAGCAAAGAGCACGAAAATGACAAATTAGGAAGCTGGCATCAAAGTCAGTGCTAACCACATCCTTTGAGTTTGTCCCCTTACCTCATCTCTTTTACTGTAGTTGTTTTGGTGCCAAATGCATGTTGCCTTGTTGCCAAGTATGTGTCATTAATTCACAAGGAGTCTATGGTCATGTAGCCATATAACCATTATGGTGGACTGTGATTGAAAAAATGGCAGCAGTATGAGAGTTGAGAACAGGGATTTCTATGTGTTTTCTGTTAGGATTTTTGCTCAGTGGAAAAAAGCTTGTAGCCGAAGGAAGACTGAAATAAGTCTCATGGCTTTTTATTTTGTTTGGGCTTTTGTTTGGGGCTGGGTTTTTTGTTTTGTTTTGTTTGTTGGGGGTTGGTTGGTTTGTTTGTTTGCAAGAGATTAAAAAGATGGAAGAGGAGGAATAAAGCTTTTAGAGGTTTGTGTAAGTCAGTAGATGATCAAACTTCAGTTGCTCATTTTTATTCATGTTTATCAAATATATCCCATGTAAAATCCTATTTCCCAGCACAATACTCCAATTGTCTCATAGTACTTAATTGTGAAAGCCCAAGGTCAGATTTTCCACCTAAGTAGTTATGCTTTTGCATGTTTGTTGATGTTGCTGGAGGATATTGCTCTGATATCTTAATAATGAGAGCACAGAAGATGGGTACTGAGGCCAGATTTCTGTTAGCCATCATTTATGCCTTTGATTTCATTTTAACCCCCCACCCAAAAATGGTTGCCGTGTTGAAATGAAACTTACTTTTTTGTTTTTTTCTTTAGTAAATCATATTTTTTAAACCATGTTGTAGCATGATAGATAAATAAATAATGTAATTATATGTATATTATAAGAGAGGGACTATTTTCTTTCATAAATGTCAATTGCATCCAATACTTCCTTCCTTTTAAAAAAAGAGTGAAATATTTTTGCTCTTATTGAACTTTATATGTCTAATTGGTGACAGGCTTTGTCCTTAAATAAATGCTCAGCTCCAGTTATAATACCACTATGTCATAAGAGTGAAAAATTCTAATTAAGATGATCTGTTTTCCAGGAAAAGTTTAGTATATCAATTAATCTGTTTTATCAGGGGGAGTATTCCCTTCCCCAGCCCCTACCTCCTGAGCAGAGCCTGAATGATGAGAAAAGCATCACAGATGCATGCTGCATTGGACAAAGAACACATGCATGCATTTAAATCATGTATATCTTACTTTTTACTGATGTAATTGTGAAATATGTCCTTTTTGCATTCATAATTAGGGGGTGGAACAGATGGTGAAGGCTTAGTTTAAAATAATCTGTCATTAAAATAACCTAGCCTACTGGTAATTCTTCACTCTAACTGGAGTTTAGGTCAGGGTAACAGGGTTTTTTGAAGCATTGGAACACACTAGAAAGAATTAGGGACTTCATGGATAGTGTGAAATATGAGGGTATTCTCCAGAAGGACACTGTAGTAAGACTGCAGTGAATTAAATTTGCCTGTAGTGGGAATATGCAAAAATGGCTGGGACAAAATTCCTCTGACAAATATAAATCCATTTACTATGATGCATTATACATAAGTGCATATTCGGTCAAAGTGGTACAGTGGGTTTCATATCCTGAAAGGAAATAACCTCACTATGCTTCAAATACTGTAAAAGACAGTGAGTATTTTGGGTTAAAAACCTGTGCTTTACATTTTTCTATTATTCTGATGTCAGAGGATATAAATTATAATAATTTGCATTATTGTTCTGAGGTGCTGTAGCTAGTGACTTTTAAATCTGAGTCTCACTTCCTTCGTGTCTACCACATTGACTTGCTCATATGTGACAAAGAAAAACTTGTATCAGTCCTGCCTGGCTAATTTAGAACAGTTTTCAGGAATAAGAAAACTGGCTCAATAAATCAGATACTTGCATGTCTTTAAAGCATTTATTTTAGTGTTCCCTCCAAGATTTCATTCTTTAACAGCTTTGAAGAGAGCATATAGATTTCAGCATGGTATTATGATAAATCTTCTTGAGGAGGGGCAAGCATTAACATTTGTGTCGGTTCTTTTTCATCTTAATCCAACCTTGGTTAATAATCAGAAAATTCTACATAGTGGGTAAGAAGATGTAATTAACCCTTTGACCCCAGAATCTTAATTGGCGCCTGTTGAAAACAGTGGGGCAGTTAAAAAAAAATAAATTAAAAAGTAGCCTGTGGTGATTGAAACAGCATAATACATAATGGTTTTCTGAAATCAAAAGTAATAGAGAGCTTCAGCTTTAATCACATTTTGCATAAAACCAGTAAGTGTAGTTTTAAACAAGAAGTTGCCAGTCTACCTTAAATTGGATTGTGCTCAAAATTGGCATTTGGGGTCACCCT
Organism: Pseudorectes ferrugineus; assembly: GCA_008033365.1. Classification (NCBI taxonomy): domain Eukaryota; kingdom Metazoa; phylum Chordata; class Aves; order Passeriformes; genus Pseudorectes; species Pseudorectes ferrugineus. Next base: position 11,294 of record QWTY01024801.1, on the reverse strand, counting down.
GACCCTTTCTCAGCTGCCACACTAGATGAGATAGGACTGAGTTTATGACCGTCAACTTCATTTACTTCAAAAAAAAAAAGAGAAATTAAGTAAAGAAAATTTTCCTCATATTCACGGTCTCTCCTTCAATGAAAATAAGACATTATGAAAACCCAGTTACTTTTTCAGGCCCTATTTTTATATAATAGTTAACTCTGGAAAGTCCAGAACAGAAATTTATCTTCCTTTGAACTACATTGAAACTGTTCAGAAGTTCTGGCTGGAAAGCACTGTGGTGCTCCTTTTAAAAGAGATGTTTGAAAGCTGACTAAATCCTCTACCCTTCTCTCAATTGTTTTGTCCTTAGTTATACATAGGTAATATGAATCACACTTCCAGATATTTTTCATTAAAACAAAATTGTTTGTGAATTTGTCGTATACAATGGCATCACATACTCTTCTCCAGTATATAACATAACCTGTGTTATGTTGCCTTGCACCTTCTCTGAAGTCTGCTGCTCTCTTGGCATGCACAAAGGACGTACGCTTTATGAAAAATTGAAAAATTTCAACACGCATTACTTAAATAATAAATATTCATAAATAATACCTATGAATAACGAATGAGACAGTCCTTCAGAACTACTGTTTGACCTGTAAAAGGAACAACAACATTGTCACAACAGTGGTCTGTCTCAGCCCTTTCATACTGGTGGGAGGAACTGCCTTGCATTGGAAGGTGGCTATTTCCCATCCTATTTTTATTGTCATTTTGCTTAGGTATTGGAACTTGAGCTTAGTACTTGGAGCTTTTGTTGTAATGTCTTTGTATATTGGGCACAGAAATAGTTAGGTGTCCATTAGCTGTTAATCAGTGGCTCTTTCAAAATACAATTAAATAAACTTTCTGATTTTGCTCTATTGAACAAAACGCTGAATTTGGTCAGTAGTTGCACATAAGTGTAACTTCAGAGAGGTGGGAAAAGAAATGAAGAAAGAATGACTGACCATGACTTAGAAGTCTCATTTGGCTTAATGAACAACTTTTATGGCACAGGAAGGGACTAATCACATCCAAAGGTGTTGGTATGCTGCGTTGGCCCTGCCAGTCCTTCACTGGTTCCTCCTCAGTTACCGCCCTTGTAAAACCTGGGGGCAAAAGTAAGGAATAGTCACCCAGAAAGAAAGAGAAGAAAAGACTAAATAAGTAAAACTGTTTAAATGAAAGGAGAGAATCAGAGTTAATGGCACGGAAAAGTAGCAAGTGCTTAAGATGACTAACACTTCTCACTTCAACACCCTTCCAGTTGCTGATGACTTTCAAACTTTTCCCATGGAGGTTGAAATTTCTTTGTACAGCTCTGTCAACTAGAGATAGTTTTATTTGTTTATATTTTTTCCAGCAAAACTGGTTTCAGCCAATTTCAAAACTACACTGAGTGAAACTTTTTTGCCTAATCAGTACTCAAAGGTTTCTTCAAACTTTTGTTTCACTAAGCCTGAATTCCTAAATAAGATGATGTGTATAAAAGAAACAGAAGAACCATCAGTGACTCGGAGAATTATTTTTTCCAGTTCTTACAAAACTTTGTCCAGATATGCCAGATAATTACACACTAATGTAGTGTGTGCTGAGCAGACCGGAACATAAATATGCTTAAACGGTATGTCGTTCTCTCAAGTAACAGAGAAAGGGGACCACACAAAAAGCCTGGCCATATAAAAAACTGAGAAGAGTAAAGTTGTTTTTATATGATACACAAATAACTTATGAAACATCTTTCCTCAAGAAAGGAAAATATCACAGTCATGACAACTACTAAGAAACCTCTGGTAGGCTTGTCATTACCTGTATGGATATTCAAAACTCTGTTCTGAAGCATCTCTACATACCGTCAGACCCAGGGAAACTGACTGCTGCAGATAGGCCATCAGTCTGAGTCAGTGTGACAATTTCTTGTTGTTTTTGGAGAATAGAGTTCTATGTAGGTGGCCGGGGAGACAGTGTCATGCTTCTCAGTTTAACAGAGGGTTAAACCAGTTTCCTCAAAGGAACACGGGACAGAGAATCAGGAATACTTTATTCTGAGTAAGAGATTGTACATAGTGGGAGAGATCAGATGTGCAAAGGTTTTGATTGTCCTGGTATGGATCTAAGCTTGAACTTCACTGTTCCAAATTTTCCACCTGTTATTGATGTTAAAAATTCAAGGAAGTGATGTTAATAATTTGAAAAAGAAATGATGATGATTTATAAGAGGCCATAAATTACTTGCATAATATAAATGTTTTTACATGAAGGAAATCTATGCAGATTTACATTTTTATTAATTCATAAATATAAATTAGAGTCTTTCTTTAATGCAGTGTCTTTAGTGAGGGTTTGTTTTCCAATATGTGGTCTATTATTTTTAGAAAACTCAGATTTTTGAGCTAATTCCGCCACCTACTACATCAGAGAGGGGTGAACTTTTGCCAAAGACAGCTTCTGACTAGCAGCCTGTTAGAAATTAGTCAAGAAGCAGAAGAATAAAAATATTAAAACCCTTCAGAAATCACTGTTGTGTATTTGCAAAGGAGTGATTACATAATTTTGTCATCATATATCTCCATCAAATTTATGTGCTTCTTCCTTCCAAAATGACGCTGATCTCTCAAATGTTACAGTTAAAATTTCCTTTACATGTTCTTTTATCACAAGGATATTTGGGATGGGATTTTTGGAATTGTTCCTTGTTCCTCCCAACATTTGGGCTGTTTCATATTTTCTGAGCTGTTTTAGCATTTCTAATTTCTGGAATTTCGTGATTTTATTTTTGCAATAGTCAATGATTGTTTGCCTGTAATCACTCTCATAAAAGACAGAAAGGTAAAGACATGGATAGTGTATGAAGGTAGTTTCTTCCTAGTGAAGATTTTCTCTTATTCATAGAGGTATACTCCCTTCTTGATGTGATTTACTTTGTGTCAGTTTAGAATATAGTCCTTTGTTTGTTAATTGTACTCATGTTTCAAAAGGTATGCATTAATTGCTGTAGTTGTATTTTGATTTTTGCAGTTGCAATGGAAACCACATCCAAAGACTTGAACCTGTCAAAGTAAAATCTGATCTAGACTTTTACACCAAAGGGATGAAATTCATAGCATTTCTAGAGACCTAAGCTGTAAACATATTTGACAGTAATCTGCTGATTGGCTTTGTTGTCTCACAAAAGGAAAATGGTGTGTGCGTGTATGCGTGCATGTGTGTGTAATCCTCAATTAATTTACAAATTATTGAGGTCCATAGTGGTTTGAGTGATGGCGGGATTTTATTTTCTTCTTTTGAGTTTTTGGAAATGGAAATTCTCTGCTTTGATTCTGAAGGATGAGGGGTCATTTTTTTATATACACCATTCAATTGGAAGGTTATTTGTTTTCCTTATTTATTTCTTCATGAAAATAAAAAGAACATTTTATTTTTCTATATTTCTTCTATCAGGCAAATGAGATAAATGTTATACAGTATATGGCAGATATAAGCATGGCAGTAAATTAACTTAGTAATATACTCATCAACTTGGTCTTAGTAATATACTCATATGTTGTTTATTAATATGTAGACAGAATATAAAGGAATTGTCTTAAGGGTTCAATTAAAACCACTCTCATAAAAGTCAGAATATTTCCCTCAATTTATGCTGTGATGCCTTTGTTTCAATCTGTTTCTATTTGTAGTTTGGAATTTTTTATTAATCAATTCACTTCTTTTTTTCCTCTTATTCTGTAGTCCCTGGATGGATTTGTATTTGCACTAAATCAAGAAGGAAAATTTTTGTACATTTCAGAAACTGTCTCCATCTATTTAGGCCTGTCCCAAGTAAGTACATGCTTTCAATTCTAGAACATAACTGTGTTTGATGCATTCTTCTGTTTATCATTCTTAAGAAAATAATAATTTGGTTTCTGTATTTTGCATGGATTATTGAATTAGCTGTTTAAAGTTGCATCCTGTTCATCCTGAGACACAGCTAAAAAATGTGTCTGTCAGTATTGAACGTTGAGATGTGTATGAAAACTTTTTGCCACAAAGGATCATTATTAATTTATTGAGAACAAATGAAGTTTCTTTTCTCAGTTGTTTTGAACTTTAAACCTCTATACCTGATAGGAAAGGGACACTCTAATAGTACTTCCCTTGTGTCCTATTACTAGATGTTTATGGAGTACCCTGCATTATCCAGGGAGCTGACACGATGACAGGGAGTCATTTGGAGTCAAGAAATGCTGAAAGAGACCATTAAAATGTCTTGCAGGGAGGGTTCCAACAAGGACACATTTTGATGCTTTCACAAATGCTCACTAATATGAAAAGATGAATTTATAAAATATAATAATTTGGGGGGGGGTTGGTTTGGGATTATTTTTTTTCCATTTAATTGCTGACAACTGTTTTTCAAAGATTAAAAGGCAGGACAGAAATTGGGCAAAAGTTAGTTGTTAATGCTTATTCCTAATCCTGCAGCATTCAGAAATGTTTAGGCAGGATAGCTTCTTTCTGCTTGCACTTAGAAATGAAGCAGAAATATTTTGCATGATGATTTTCAGAGTGGGACCATCTACTTCTACTGCGGTCACCCTGAGGAGGAAAAGAAAAACTGAAATAATACTTATTTCAGTGACTTTAAATTGGGACCCACACGGCTATGAGGAAGAAACTATTAGCATAGGCTACTTACTGTCAGTTTTGCTGTACCCCACCAACAATTAAATGGGAAATTTTAATATTTTGTGACAAAAAAAGACTAATTTAAAATATTATCTGGTGAGAATACGAATAGAGGCTCATTAAGTCCTCAAAGAACACGCAAGCAATTGGCTGTAATAAGTTCAGTAATTGTTATTTTGTGCTGGCTTTGGCAAACCCAATGATAGACATGGAAACAAGAGCTGTTTCTAGCTCATATCAGTATTCTTGTCTCTCATTAAAGTCCCTCGTTTTGTAATAGACTTTAATCCCTGACTTAATCTGTTTGGGAGTTAGTATCAAGAATCTCACATTGTGAAATCGGTGCACCACCATGTTGCTAATACAGTAAAGAATTGGAACTTTAATGTTTATTATTGTCTTATGTTCATATTAATCTGGTTTATGCATAGTATCCAACAAAGTTTAATAAGCCAGTAAAGAAGAAGGATGGATAATTAGTTTAAGCAGGTAAATGCTAATTAGGAAACTCCTGAAAGGCATCCATTATACACTAGCTTAAAACAAATTTTACAGCCCTGGTTAGTGGTGTAATCCAAATTCTGTCAAGGCAACTGCATTTTCTGTAATTGAGATGTGTATGTTTGCTTTGCATAACAGATGGCTCTGTATGCTTAGACTGATAGCTAGGAAAATAATAATTGCATTATTCTGGCCAAAAGAATATTAGCTCTTGGGTTTTGGCCATTTCAGTCAGTCCTCCTGCCAGCACAGCATATGCACATATATGGATTGGATTTTCAAGGAAATTGATGCATCTGGAATAGTGTGGCCATCTGAAATATCATCTGTTCAAGAAAAATTTGGCTTTAACCCTATGTTAGTCTCTTGTTAAAAGCATTTTCTGCCACTGTCTTTCAAACTATAGAGTTGATAAAGCTCTACTTACTCTGAACTCACATCATGTTGTCAAGACTTTACACTTCATCTTGATCCATATACATTTCAAGAAAGGGTTCGGCTAAATGAAGCAATTTTCTTTGCATGTTAGAGTATTTGATATATCAGGGCAAATATTTCCGTGAGTTCACCACTGAAAGTACTGATGGAAAAACTACCAAAAATCAGAACCAGTACTAGGGTTTTTTATAGAATAATAAATTAAATCTACTGAGATCTACTAAAATATCTGATGTTTTTGCTGTTATTCTCTTCTGTCTTTATGGAAACATTTTGTATTTCTCAGACCTCCGGTATTTATATATTTTTGATATATGGTTCTCTTGGTACAGCATTATATAGCTAGTCTCTTAATAATTTCAAAAGAAGTGCTGTAGCTACTTCCTACTAAATCACTAGTCAAAGCTTATTTGTTGATAAAAATATCAGCAAGTCTATCCATAGAACCATTTCTCAAACTATACTTGCAAATGCTACAGTTTTTACCACACCAAACTTAAAATACTTGTGAATTCTGAATTTCTGGGTTGGTGCTATGTGATGCATGTGGTGTTGTATTTTTTTCACTGCAAGTAAACATTGATATACCCTATGCTGATACTCCAAAACTTTATATTTATATAGGACCTCCAGGCAGTGTAGCACTTAAAGGCATTATGGTGTACATTATTATTTGAAATATCTTCATCAAGTGCTGACTTTGGAGTCTTACTTTCTGGTCAAATAATTTCTCTAAGACTTCATCCTTGTTTGGTGGGGTTTTTTTTCTTTTTTTTTTTTTTAACTAGTATGCATGGAAATAATGTAAAATATATTTTTTATTTGCAAAGCAAAATCTCATGTCTCCTAGTTAAAGGAGAATAGTTCTTGTATTGAATCTCAGCAGGTGAAAACAGTTATGGTAGTCAATTTTACTCTTTTCTGAACATTTAGAGCCAGTGGTGCAAAACAAATGGATGCTGATGTTCTAAGATAGCTGCAGGACTAATAGTAAACAAATCTGATAAAACAATATCTTGGAAGGTAGCCTGGAAATGATAATAATAAAGTTACCCCTGGCAAAAGTAACAGTATATTTGAACAGTAAACAAAAATTGTAATAAATATCCTTTTGACATTACAATGAATATAACTGTCATGTAGACACCCATCAACATATATATTTTGAATAATTTTTTGGAATAATTTTTCTTCCTGCTAATGCTAACCAAGAATTTTAAGGTAGTTTGGCAGATGTATATTTTAGACCACATCGTGTAATTGCAGTCAGAGCAGTTTCAGAGAACAGAGATACATTTCAAAGTTTAGGAAAAGACAGTTAGCTGAAAATAATGAGTGAGAGAAGGTAAAGGTCAAAGCAACAGAAATGGACCAACAATCTCCCAGTTAAAGAGTCTATGTAAATTGACTTTAGTCTATATTGTCATAGCTCAGTTATACTTGAGGCAAGCTGAAATAGTTCAACATACTTTCCAGTTCTTTCATGAACTGTAGTATTTGTTGAAAGACCCAGAAATGTCTAGAAATGTACAGTATGGCCAGGATTTCTTCTCTGGCTTGGACAACATGATCTGTGATGGTGTAGCCAATACAAGCATCTTTTCACACTGGTTCTCCGTAGTGATGTAAAACAGTTTGTTCTTCATATGTATCTAGTCATTTTCCAAGTCAGTAGTTAATTTTTGATATCAGGGCAATTGCCATCTTTGGAATCTTAAGTCCCTGATTTCCTTTTAGAAATGGGATGAGATTTCAAAAGAAAATGGCTAAGCACTGAAGAGGCATTCAAATCCCTCCTTCCTGCACTTAGAAGTCAGTATGAGTGCTTCCCTAAGAGTTTTCAATTCTCTTGAAAAGTCTCTGTGCTTGAGACTTGGACCAAACATATGCTGAAACATAAATAGTAACAAATAGGGAGAAAAATCTATCCAGAACCAGAGAGACTAAAAATGTGTTATCCAGAAAGGATAAGATTGTCTGACATATGATGTTTCAGGTTCAACAGAAAATATTATGAGCTAATAATCTGGCTAGGATGCTTTTGCTTTCAGGAAACAAGTTCTTAATCACCTCCTACAACAGTTGTACTCAGCAAGGATAGTATGTTTTGTTTCCTGCCCATGAGGTCCACATCTTAAAGTAAAATATTTCCTACCTTTGCTCCTTCTTGTCCAGGCCACAGAGCAGGTTTGCAGATTGGCCTGTTGAAAAGAGAGCTCACTAAAAATGAACAGTGCAGCTGCTGGCATTATAAGAGATAGATAATAGAGATGAAAAAGGAAGGAAACAAGAATAAAATTTTGAGAATTTATCCTTTTGAAAATAAAGCAGGCAAAACCAACAGGTATATTACATGTGTACTCTGTTACCAGTAGCATAACCTATCTCCTTATTTTGGCTTTCTGTGCATTTGTTCTATGAAATGGCAAATAAAATTATAGCTACAGCACACAAGTACAAGGTCAAATAAATGACAGTACTCATTCTATTTGTGAAGCTATTCTGAAAAGGAACCATGGTGCCAAATGTGGTTTATTTGAATAATAAAGAAGAATTAGATTCCCCTGATAACTTGGCTGAGGGCCAATAAATCACTGGAGGTTAAGAATGCTTTGCAACTGCCATGTATTTCTTTTGCTTTTACGAAGCACAAACCTCAACTACTATGCTCTACCTGTTTTTCAATGCAAATCAAGTTGAGGTTAGTAGATGGTTAAAGGATTGCTTTTGTGCTCTGTTTGCTTAAAAAATAATATAAAGCAATCTTGACACTTGCACTGATTCTATAAATTCTACCTTATTTTCCTCCTATACCATTAACAAAATAAACTAATAAGAATAATAATAAAGCAAAAAATAACAAAATCCAGGAACCGTAATTTTTTTAAAGCAAAACTAGACAATAACCAATTGAGAAAAGAACTTGCCTTTTTTTATTTGTTGTGATGTTGTCATTATTTTAGTGTTCTGAATTTAAATACTTCTACATAAAATTATCATTTGTGCTCATTTAGTAAATTGGTACACTAGCACTGATAATTTTTAATAGTTTTTCCTATTTAAAAATAGCAAATAAAAGCCTGGGAAATTCTGTGTTGATCATGTGGGGCTTTAATTTTTTTTTCCTTAACATTCATTGTAAGAATATTAATTTACTACTGTGTTTTGTGCTAAAAGAAGTGTACAAGGGAGGAGTTCTATTGAAATAGAGCAGCTCTGAGGATTTTGAGAGCAGTAAGAAAATATAAGTATCAAAATAATTCAGAAACAGTACAAGGCACAGTGGCACATTATCAATTTACAACATTTAAATTGATAAATGCTTGGTGGTGAAGGCCTACAAGGGCACTTTGAAAAGCAAATAGCGACCTGCTGAAGAAATTGATTTTTCCCCCCCGAAAATGACTGCATGATGCATCATTTGACTGCATGCTGTCCAAGTGCTTGACAGAGATAATCTCAGCAATCCCACGGGTGACCTTATCGTTCTCACCAGGGCAACTTTGTCTAGGTTCTGACTTTGTGCATGTCAAGGTTTCTTCAGGCAGGATCCTTAGGGGGAAAAAGTTCCTCTGTTCGATCCAGATATTGAACCACTCTTGAAGGCACTCCCCCACCCCCAAAAAGGCAAGCTTGTTTCTTTTCTTCATAATTATGAATGAACTGAACAAGAGAAAATATCTATAGACACAGTAGCTTTGCTGAAGCCATTATTGCCTTCTCAGAGTAGTTTAGCTTAGCTCTTAAAGGAGAAAGGATACCTGCCATTAGAGGTTATCAGACACAGTTGAAAGACTCCAAAATGTATGGCACTCTTCTACATAGCAGAAATATCCCACCTGCTTTCTTTCTCACACTCACTGTTTGCAGCTTTATTTTTGCCATCCTCACAGTATTTCATATCAGTGCCTAATAATTTTTTGTTGTTGTTTGTTTTTTTTTAAATCCCTATCCCAACCCAAGAACTTTTAAGACAACTCAAGTGCAAATGACAACCTGACAGAAGTCCTGAACATCAACATCAATATGCATAATTTTGCATAGACACTCTGTAACAACCTTCACTGTATGGTCATGAAGTGGTCCAAAACACTTAGCCTGTTTTATCTGGTTATTACCAAACTGGTTTTGTCTTGCACAGAGGAATATATTACCCAAACTGTGATGAATAACAGCATTTTAAAATTTGCAGGATTTTCTAAAGTGCTTTGTATAATGAACAAACTATTTTTCATGTGCAGTTAGTAATTGTTAATTATAATTACTGGCTAGGAATCTGTTGAAAGCAGCAAATGTTATGCTTTGTTTGGTACCCCAAAGCTGCTTTACCCACTGCCTTTGACACCCACAGTTCACTGTATTCAACCTCTTTTACCTCCTTCTTTCATCCACAACATTAATTCTGAGTGAACAAGACGTGCTTCCTTGCTTTTGACAAGATTTGCTGCAGTCTCATGCGACAAAAACCCAACACTCATTCCAGATTCAGAAAGTAGGATTTATAACAGCATTTTAATTTAATGTTGGATGTCGAACATATAAAGAGATCACAGTAGTACTAGAGCTGAAAATTGATGCCTTTTTTATTAGTGTCCTCTCAGAAGTGGGTGAGCCGCTGTTTGTGCAATGGAGCACAGAGCACCACAGTCAGATGAATGAGGATATGCTATCTGCAAGGAATCATATTTCAAACCACTGTCTGCTTCTATTGATGTGCTCAGAGTTGAAAGGTTATGCTAGTAAATGCCATCAGAATTTTCAGCATTAGAAATCTGTGGAATAATCCGCTGATTGTCACTTTGTAGTGAGTCCAAATGCAATACATGGTGATGCTTTAATGATTTTTTTTTAATTGAAATTAACTTATTGTTACTGATCACATTGTTTTGCTTATTCTTTTACAGTGTGTTTAAATACTGCCAACAGTATAGTCTTATAGGCTCCACTGAATATAGCTCTCTGTTGAGTTAACTAAAGGAATCCAGAATGTCATTTTACATGAGAATCATGTTTCCCTTATTTATTCTTTTGAACATATTTTACCAGCCATTGAGGCTGAAACATTGAAAGCCTTTATGCAGAAGGGATTCACTGGTTAAAATGAATCACAGATTCTCCATGCAATAAAATATAGCCTCATTGGTTTAACACTTAAAGGCTGAAGACTTTTTATGTCACTTAATAATTTCTAGCATTTGCTGTTTAAGGAAAAAAAAAAAAAGCATTTGATAAGTTATTTTCATTGCAATTTTTAACTCTTTCCAGTACCGAATAAGACTGAAAACATTAGCAATCAGACCATTTGCTTCCTGATAGATGCAATGACTTCAGATTATTTTAATAAAAATATCTGGGGAAAATGAGTGAGACAATTTAGGTATTTTATGTTTCTCTTTCCTATTAAAGAAAATACAAAAAGTTTTCCTGAATTAACATTCATATTATCCAAATTAGCTACAGAGTACTTTAGTATCTTCTTTGCATTGTTTTTTAATGTATTTTTGTAGAAGTTGGAGAATATTCTGTAAAACAAACGGCTGTGGAATAATTGGGAAAAAAACCCCCAGATACTGGCGAGAAACATACAAATTTGCCCTAAAGATATTTCCCATGCTTTTTCGGGCACATCCCATTATTCAGCCTAACCTTATCTATCTTACTAAGCA
>QWTY01024800.1:0-20878 GCA_008033365.1 Pseudorectes ferrugineus | reverse complement strand
TTTGGCAGACTGATAAAAAATTCTAAAAGTGGATCTGTCTGGATGGTGAGTGCAGGTTTGCTCTGCCCCTGCTCAGAACTGGTGGAGCTCTTGCCTGAATGCCTGGGGGCTGAGCACCATGCTCTAGTTGCTGGAATATCTGACTTCTGTGGGGCAGGAGAGGTGTTTGGTGGTGTCTGAACCCCTTTGTGAAGAGATATCGTCTGTAAAATCTGTGCAAATGCTACAGTTTTGGCTCTTGGTAAAGAAAAAATAAACATACTAACGAGAGCTTACTTTCACTATTATATTTAAACCATATTTCAGCACAATCACCTTAAATGTGGCAGTGAAAGGGAACTCATTTCACAAATACCAGATGGGAGAAGAGGCTGCTTAATAAAGAAAACTTGCTGGAAAGATCATCAATTTCCGCCTGGAACACCTAAACCTCACTGATGGGCCAGGGGTACAAGGAAGGCAAACTGAAAACAGGAAGAATTTAACAGCTGTTTTCACATCTGCCAGACAAACTGACGAGAGAAGCAGAACCACAGCCTGAGTCAATGTTCAACAAAGCAAGTTGTATGGAGGGGTTTTTTTGTAAAATATTGCACAATGTCATCATTCCCATTTTGCCTTTGGAGACTGCCTTTGACAGGAAAGTGTTTTATGATTTAGAATAATTATTCATGCTGAGGATCTATATTTCATCCACAGCATCGCATGCTGAGACAAGCTGAGTATTAGATAAATTGGGGCTCTGAGTCCCAAAGTATATAAAAGCAGAATTTCAGATCATTTGGAAAATCTGCCCTATGACAACAGGACAAAAAAAACACTGATGACTTTCTATTTCTAGCTTCCAAGACAACAACTGTGACTGAAAAGAGCTTCTTTTATCTCTGATGTGAAGGGATTTTATTCCTCCCTCTCGGATGTGTTCCTTTGCATTCCAACATGTGCTAAATTATTGCAATTCCCAGCTGATCTTCAAGACAAAATCAAAAATTAAAATAAAATTTAGTGTCTGAATTGCACAGCCTTGAGGCAGTACAGGCCAGCAATGGTATTGACATCAGATGAATCCAGTCCTGTATCAGTGTTAAAAAGGGTCTCTCTTTAAAGCTAGCAAAAATCTAGGTCAGGCTTTTAGAAAGGTTGACTCTTCTTTTTTGACCTCTGAAGCAAGTTCAGTATCTCTGATTCAAGAGGAGAGAGACAGTATGGGGGAAGAGACCATTTCAGCTTCTTCCCTAAAACATGATCAGTGACAAAATGTTCCTGCAGCTGTGACAGGCAGAATCAGCAGGCTCTGTCGCAGCACACAATACCAAAGAGGATCATGCTTAGCACCAAGCATAACAGAAATGTTAACATTTGCAGAGAGGAGACCCAGTGGGATTTCTGGGAGATGTGGGTGGGGAGATCTGCTAACCTCCCTGATCCTGCATGCTCCCTGTGGGGAACTTCACCTCCTGATGCAGAGGAAGGTATTGAGACCTCCAATGGTAAGGGAGGTTCTCCTCCCTCCTCACCTCATTTCCACCCAAGGTGCTCTGCTCTCATTTATGACAACTCTGCACTTCTCTTCCGAACAGAGAAACCAGATGAAAAGAGCAAAATGGACTGTGCTAAACATGGCATGGGACTGGATATGGGGATCATGATATTGTGCGCCTTCCATTTCCATGTTCCCTGGTGCTGTCTGGTGGTGGTTTAGCAGTGGGGTAGCACAGCAGCATCTCTGTGTTGCCTTTCTCTGACTTCAGGGTGTGCCTTGGGTGGTGTGACACGGGTATCAACTTTATACAAGTATGTCACACAGGAATGCAGATGCAGCTCATTCTCTTGTCACAGGTGATGGTTTGCAAGAAGAATGGGAACAAGCACTAGGGGCAACCCCATTTCTTGTGCAGTGCTCCTGAACACTCGTGAGCACCTGAGACAAGCGCCTGAAACGAGTTTGTTAAATATAGGTGGCTCTGAGAATGCACATGTAGTGGCAGTGACAGTAATGTGCTGTCACCTGCATGACTTGGTAGTAAACTTGGTTTACACATCAATGTTTCATCTGGATTAACAACTGGTGAAAAGCAGACATTTATCAAATCCAGTTAAGCTTTCTAATTAACTTTCAACCTGTCACAGTTAATCACAGCCACCAAGATAAGCCTTGTATCACTTGCATGATGTAGATTTTTTTCAAAAGTTCATGAAAAAGTCAACATTTCAGAAGTAGTTTTGGAAGGAAAATCATTAAAATTAACCCATTGAATTTGATTGCTTTCTCAAATGACCAACATCTCAGCTAAGCAAACCTTTTGTGAGTCTGTTGTTTGAAATTAATTAAATTTCATTAGTCTGGCATGTTTTCTGAAATCCATGATAAACATCTATGATATTCATATTCAGAAGATGAAGTTGCTCTCTTGGACCAGATTAAAGTTTCCTGTAAATCCAGTATCCTGTTGCTGACAGTGGCCAAACGTTGATGCTCAGGAAAGACTAATAAGAGTGGGAGGAGCAATGCAATGTGTTTCTTGAGCACCTTCTAACCTCTAACCACACTCAGATACTGTCTACACTATATTCTCTATATTGTTTTTAATGCAGATGATTTGTTCTTCAGAAACCCATCAAACCTTCCCTTGAATCAATACAAACTTTTAACATTCACATCCTTAAGCATGGAGGTTTACAGTTTAACTACACCATGTGAGGAAAAAAATCTTTTGTTTTAAGCTTGCCTCTACGGTTTCCCTGTTACAATCTAGCTGCTATACTGGAAGAGAGAGTCCTCTTTTCCTGCCATTCATCACTGAACAGGCCATGGCCAACAATGATCAAAATTTGTATTTTCTCTATTTCCATGACCTCTAAGTCATCTGCATTCTCTGCATGCTCTTCCCATCAGTCTTCCCATGTCCCCTTGATGCAGATGCTTTCATAGCTTGGTTGTATCTCTCTGTCTCAGAGACCCCATTGGTGCTTTTTTGCTGATTTCCTAATATGGATTTCTCACTGATGGACCTCCTTTGACTTCAAGGAACAGAAAGACATCCCCCTACTGCTGTCACATTCTATCTGTCAGGGTACTGTCGCCCATGTCATGTTGCCCCTCTTGACAGTTGGCATCTGTTTCACAGGATACGTGACAGCAATACTGCATGACTGGTTTTCACTATTCCCTGGGCCCACTAGTAAAGCATGAGATGCTTTCTGGCTTGCAGTGTCTAAAGTCAAGGGCAACAGATAAAACGTAATGACAGAAATTGTTGTTCTGATTAGAGCAAATTGTTTCAATGATGTCAAGTTCTGGATAACATAATCAAATTTTCCCGAGAAAGAAAAAACACTCCACGCCATTTTTCTTTTGCATCAGGAAATCTAGAAGGCAGAGCACATAATGGGATCCTTACCTAAAAATCCTAGTAGTTAAATAATAAGAAACCCCATGATTATAGCCATGCTCTGAGTCAGACAGGGAATATGTCTTTTTGACAGCACTGAAGGTGGCTACCATTTCTGTACATAAAAATTAATGCAGCACAGGAATTTAACAGGTCTCAAGAAAACAAACAAAGTCAGATGTCTTTGAAAAGCAGCTATCTTGATGAAACCTTGCTGAGGGGCTGAGAGCATTTTGGGCTGTAAGTCACAGGAAAAACTAAAGCAGATAGTCTGACAAATCTTGCCATTAATCAGAGCAGAAAAGAGGCTAGTACTGTATTTCAGTTAAATCTATGCCTCCTGCATTTGATTTAATAACTTCTTGCCTGCCAAAGTGCCTGCTGTACAGTGGTTCCTTTCATATTTCAATAAAGGATAACTCGAGATAGAAAATTGAATATTCGATGGTAATACAATGTAGGGAGTTTTGATGACCTGCTAATACAGTGAATTCAACCTTAATGGTTTGTGAATGACAACAAACTCCTCATATTAAATTACAACAGAGCATATGTTTTCAATCTTGCGCTCTTTACTGCAATTTATAGCAAGGTAAGAAAATCCAAAATACAAATACTACAGAAGACATGGATTCCTCTGCATTAGGACAAACCAGGTACTTTGGAATGCTAATAACAGAGAAACCTAGCTCTGGTTCATTAAAATGAAAATAAACATGTTTGCACCTTGATCTGTTTTGCTTGGAGCTGCTCCAACTGATAAAAATGAAATGTGGGCTGCAGAGTTAACCTGTGCCACAGCTGCCAGGAGGTTTCTTTGTATTAGAGATGAAGCTGGTGGGGGAAGGCAGTTGTGTCCTAGCAGCAGCAGCAGCACAGCTGCATTTTGGTATCTAATGTAGAAGTAGGATTATATTTGATAACGTGAAAGAAGGATTACAGTGCATCTGACAGTAGAGGGGGCTTGAAGGAAAATTGTTTGCCATGGATTATAGGGACATAATCTTTTAATGTCCCCAGTAAATGTTGATTTTGGAGGAAAGATAGATCAAATGCGTATCAGTCTTTAGGGGGAGAGGGATTGTGCATGTAAGTTTCTGTAATGACCTAATATTATTTTAATTTGCTTATTATTGAGAAGGATGTTCCATTTCACAATGCTGTATATAGGGTGTGGTACATGTATAAATATCACAGCTGTAAATAATAGGCATAGAAACAATAAATGCTTTATCTCTTTAGCTAATTCATTATTGATGTAGACTTCCTACCAGAACAACATATTTTGAAGTCATTCTGTAATGTCTGTCAAGAGAAAAAAGATCATTCTGAGGCTTTTTTTTCTTGTTTTTAGATTTAAGCCTTGAAAACATCAGATAAGCAAAATACCTGATGAATATGTGAATAATCTGGTGGTGTTTCATATTCTCTAGTCTTTAAAGGAAAATTAAGCAGAAGTGCATTTAAATAACCAGTATTGTTACTCCCCTTCACTTCTGAAAACTCATTTATCCTCTAAGCTTGTGTGAACAAGTCTTTATTATGGGGATAAAAAGTATTAGATATCAAATCCAGTAAAAGAAGGTGCAAATCCCATTGAAAATCTTGCAATTTATCTCTTGCCTCCACTTTCTCAAGTTTTCTTCCCTGCGCACTTGCTGACGAGGAGCTCTGGCAGCCCTGACGCGCAGTCTGAGCACCCACCAGATTGCTGGGTGTCCCTTGGATCTCACACCTCAACAACAAAACTTGGCCCGCCTTTGGTTATTACTTGATGCTGATGAAGATGGAAAGTAGCATACATATTGAGATGTTAAAAGCATAGCTAAGACCAGGTCAGAAGCTCAGGGCTCAGGCTGTTTTAACTTGGCTTTCTGACAACTGAGGCAATTGACCTAATTTTTGTGAGTGACATCCATGGGACCAGGATTTTGCTCTGGAATTATCTATTACTATGTAATTATACACAAGAGGATTGTAGGAAAAGTGTTTGAGGCTTAACTAGGAACTTCAGAACAAATAAATAAATAAATAGAGAACAAAGCACTCAGTAAAACCATGGCACCTACCACCGGCATCTAATTAATGCCTCCCAGGCACAATCTAGTTATCTATATTTTGATACTTAGAAAATACGGAAATTACATTACCATATAGCCTGGCTGCATTCTTTTTCAGGAGAACAATCCTTCTCATAAGAATGGGAACAAATAATACTGAGCAGGTAGTGGCAGAGAGTCATGATGCCCTGTGCAAGGTCCCAGTAGAGGCTGTTCCCATCTAAGCGGCAGGACTTGTTTAAGCACAATTTCATGGTGAGCAGAAAAATGGCTTTTGTGGAATTATTCAGGACCATCAAAATCCATAGAGAACAGATGGAAGAAGGGTTGGGTGATTCCCGCAGGACAGATGCACTTTTTTATTATACCCCATCCAGGGACTTCATTTACTGACAAAAGTTGAGGGCAAGACTTCGAGAATCAAACCTCACTTCCAAGCAAAACTGCTCTACTCAGGCTCTTGTTTATTGCTACTGAAACCAAGAGCAAACCTCATGCTGACATTTAGAAGAAAGGGGTTAAGGTTACCTCATTTTGCAAATTACAGACGTATTTAATGGTAGTTTTGAGTAGCAAACATCATTAGGAAAAGCAGCTGAAATAATTATCCCAAAAATTTCAGTTTTCACCTCAAATATTTTACTTTTCATCTTCCAGAAAATTTCTGCACTTAATTAATCTAAAAGACCTAAAAAATCTTCAAGCGTACAAATATTCTTCTCAAAGAGTCTTCTATGGTTACTCAACATTTATAAGAAAAAATTATGCTGGTTATACGTGATCAAGGCAACATTTTGCTATTCAGGGAATTTTTCCTACAATAGCTAGACCATGACTAAAAATCACTGGCAGGATTAAGTGGATTCCACTTAAGCAATCAGAACATAAATAGCTTTGATTGTCACAGTGTTTAATATGGCAGAACAAGTATGACTAAAATTAATATGTAAAACACAACATTGATTCATTTTTCCTCTGGCAAAAAATGACTTTATTCTATTGCATAAGAGGTCATGGTAGTCTGCATCTCATGTGATCTTCAGAACAGAAAAAAACTCCTGTTTAATATAATAAAAAAAAAGTGGACTCAGAAACTATCTGCTTTCATTGACCACACTGCATTTCTGGCATGTAAAGACCCTCCTGAATACTCAATAGGAATTAACAGTTCCTGTGTACCTGAAAAAATTTTGGCTTCTGTTAGAGAACTAATAGAAATAATTTTAAAGTAGAAACTCTCCTGAAATATTAATTTAATAATGTAGAATAAAAGTCTAGTAGTTCCTCATTCTAGCATGGCAGTAACAAGCCACCAATACAGCAAAATGTTCAAACAGTATAATATCTAACCTACATTATAGTTTTTATAACTGAATCATGTATAATATGCTTTCTTTAGAAGCTAAATGAAGGTATGAAGACTGTCTGGAATTAGCTCAAATATGAGTGATTAACAACAGATGCAATGGAAATTGCTTGCTGTATGCCACCCAAACACATCCAACCACAAAAGGCATTTTCCATAGCAATGCAGTGATCACTTAAAATTTAAGAAAAACCCAACTATATTTCTTACATACAGCCCAAAGACCAAGAATATTTATTTCCAACAACTAATTTTGTGTTGTGAAGTGCAGAAGGTGACAGGTAAAACACAGAACTAGAATGTAGAAAAATACAGAAGACATGTTTCTTTGTAAGCACACACTTGGAATTCCTCTGGCTTTTGGAAAAACTGAGCCATTCTACTCCAAGGAACAGATTTTTCTGCTCTGGTTTAGCCATCTGGAATTTAGGTGTTAAGGCTGAGCAAGGTGGTAAGACATTCCTTTCACAGCTACTGGAGGAAAACAGGCACCTTTGTAAAGTAACTTATTCTCTTCCTGCAGTGGGCAGGGGAATCTCATTCTAGTGCTATAAACTTCCTGAGTTTTGGAAAAATGTAATAGATTGTGGATCATATTTGTCCTTGGCAGACATCAGGGTCTTACTGGCAATATAGAGAATTCCTTGTTTTTCCTGGAGTGTCAACAAATTATCACCAAATTTATTAAAAAAAAAAAAAAAGCTACTATTTTATGAATTAAATATTAAAAATAATCCAAAATGCAATTTCCTGAAAATTCTGCTGGGTGCTATGAGGACTAGATTAATTTTCCACAGAAGTTGAGACCTAGATTCAGGAATTGTAGTATTACTAAAATAAAATGTCTATTTTCCCTACCATACCTTTAAGCATTCAATAGGTCCTTGAATTAATTCTTACAGTGAACAGAAGACCTGGAAAATTGTTGTGGAAGTACAAGAAAGAGTTCAATATGTAAGGCAAGATTATAGAATTTAGCGTTTGGTACAAATACTCCCCCAAAAGGAAAAAGAGGAAATAAGCAGAAATACCTTGAATACATGTATCTAGACATGGACTGGAAGAGTGCCTATAGAAATTAATATCTCCAGGCACTCAACAACTGCAGTATTTGGTTACCAGACTAGAGAAGGTGCTAAAGTATCTGCATGGCATAGGTACGTCTCACAGCTTCAGATTAGTCTGCAATAAAGTTTTTAGCGAAATTGGTTTTCTGCAAGAAGGCAGCACTTCTGATAGTTCTCTTGAGATATGAAATACAATTTTATATTTATGCTAGGAGCAACTGATTGCAAACCACATTGTCCTGGTTCGTGAACTTGTCATGGTCACATGAAGAACTGTACAAACACCTGCCAGCAATGAGGCCCTGCTGTTTTCTTTGTGACGTGAAGCCATCTGCACTTCACTTGAGTTTCTATTGTCGGGACTTTCCTGAGATTTGGTACAAAAATATTTAGTTAGTCAGCACGTGATTTACCTGTAGCTTGGTATTAGGGAATACATAGTGAGGAATTTCAACAGAGTGTGGTGGTTTTTTCTTTCCCTAATTACCTTTGTGTATGGATTTTGGGTCATGCTGTTGTATGACAAGATGCTGTTCTGGATAGTGCCTCAGGAATCATTCCTATTTCTTCTGTTCCTGAAGTTAAAAAGGTAGGTGAGAGACACCCTAGGAGTATGCAGAGCAGCACTATGGATGCCATGATGTCAGTCAGAATCATGAAGATGTGGGAAAGATCAGATTTGCCTACCTCAGCAGGGCAGGAGAAGACCTGGCTGCCACAATGTCACTGCAATAGCATCTTCAGCAGCATTTGGTCACAGGAGTGACAATGGCACTATTCAGCAGCAGCACATGAATGCACACCACCTGTGTTAGCAACAGGAATGCAACATGTGTGGTTTGATCTCTGTGGGGAGGCCTGGATTAGTGTATCTCTTCTGATGCACTGTAGCCTGTCCCCAGGACAGGGGGCAAGGGGACAACTCAGGGCAGTACGAGGGTGGGAGTCAGCAAAGCAGTTGGTAGGAGAAAGCAGTGCTGGAGGTCTCCAGAGACAGCAGGGCTGCTTCCATCCTCCATTTCAATGCAACAGGCTCTCTGGTGAGAGGAGTTCATCCACGAGGCTATTTCCGTGACATTTAAGGGTTTCTGACTGGTTAGAGAGCTCCCAAGCAGGCAGTTACATCAAAATGCTCACAGAAAAAGACACCAGAAGATATGCCTAAAGCAGTGGGGTCTGAAGTGAGAGGTACATTTAAACATAAAGGATGTAAAGAGGAACAAACCTAGGGATTTAAAGATAGAAAAATCATAGAGAAAGTGAAATGAACCCATTGGATTAGACTTGTGTGTTGAGCTCTAGGCAAAAGCAAGATTAACTTTATTGAGGTCAATAAATAAACCTCCCGTTCAGAAACAAATTACTTAATTTAGCTCTGTGGTGAGACAGAGCCATCTGTAATGCCCACCCATCACCAGAGCGGTTCTATAAATAACTACCACTGTTGCACTAAAGCAGAAGAGGATTAAAGCTCTCATTTAGCTCCCTTGCAGAGACAAAATACAAGGTTTTTACTGCATGTGAGCAGTGTAAGTTGTTGCTTAATGCTGGGTGAATGATGGCCATCACAAAAACCTTCCGAGGACACAGTGAGACACACTTATTTTTTCCTTTGGAGCTAATATGTCTAGATCAGCAATTTTAAAAGAAAACCTTCCTCCTTTTCATTTCTTTTTTAATCCACTTACTACAACAAGCCCTGCTGCCTATTGCCCTCTGGCTCTTCAACCTATGGTTTCTCCCTCTGTTAAAGCATATTTCTGCCAGCTACGTGTTATGAGTAATTGACGTAAAACATTTCTATCCAAAAAAATAATTTGGCAGATTAGGGGACCAAGAATTTTTATATTTGTTTCAAAACTACTGCCTGGAAGCACTGAGATATGTTATCAGAGAGTCTAAAGGCAGTACATTTTAACAATCTTAGAAAGCAACAAGATGCTGACAAAAGCATAAATGGCAAAGAAAATACAATACCTGTATACATTCTGATTTAAACAGTTTCAACTCAGTGGTCCTCAATTTTTACCATTCAAATATCTGAATAAAATGAGGTTTTCACCAAGCTTCTCATCCCCTATACCTTGCACTTGGTCTTGTTAAACCTCATGACACCAGCCCACTTCTTAAGCTTGTCCAGGTCCCTCTGGATGGCATCCCATCCTTCAGGTGTGTCAACTGCACCACTCAGCTTGGTGTCACCTGCAAATCTGCTGAGGGTGAACTCGAGCCCTTTGTCATTAATGAAGATATTAAATAACAATTGTTTCCAATACGAACCACTGAGAGACACCATTTGTCACAGAATTCTTTGTGATAACTGATTTGCTGAATTTATACAATTCAGTCTGCTTATGTAAAATGCACTTTGTTCACCATTCACATGGCAAGAAAGAACATTGAAAATAATGAATTTTTCTTCAGCAAATAAATCTGTTTAAATGGTGGTGAAGTGAGAATTGTTCATTACAAAAAAAAGAACCTGAAAATTCATGAAGCCCATGATATCCAAATTGCAGTCCTGGGGAGCTAGGAACCATTCTTTGACTCCAGGAGCAAGATCTGCTTAAACTCACACAACTACACAGTTGTCCCCTTTCCTTCCATAGCCAATGTGGTCTTTTTCACACTTCTCCTTTGCAAAAATTCCTGGCCCGTCTTAGTGGTGTGCAGAGCACCTTAAATGGATTACAGTTTCTCCCAGGAACACTAAGTAACTAAATTGTGAACAATTATACACAGACCTTTTTGCTTTAATATCTAATTCAGACATGGATTATTCAGAAATCCAGTTCTTGAGTCAACCGGCTCTAAGTCTTGACCATGTCTTGAAAATTAACATTAAAAGTATTTGATTTTATTTGATTTAATATAAATATTACTAATATCTGCTAGTATTTAATACTGGGGGCAAGTGTCCTTAATTCAGAGAGACATCAAATAATATATTTTTCCTCTTTTTCATTAATTGTTATTTATATCTTTCTTAGGACTGTTAAGTGCTACCTAGTTTTTGATCAATGTTTTTATGGTGATAAACAATAAAGCTTTTTTACTTGTATTTTAAGTGGTTTCCATCCTCCTTTTCCCTCTGCAATTTGTTCTTGTCCATCAGCTGGAACACGGCATTTGATTCTGAACAGCTGAGAGGGTAGAGATTTCTGGAAAGCAGTGCAGAACAAGGGCAGGGAAATCCTATCAGTGACTCTCAGGTCCCCAAGATGTGCAGATGAATGTCAAATCAACTGACTGCCTGGCTGCCTTTTAATCTCTGGGAGCAGTTAGTAGGAAAAAGAGGGGTTTAATCTTTTTATTCCATATCACTTTGCAGCTGAGCTCTGTGGGCAAAATGAATAGTCAACGTTTCAAATCACAGATGGAATTGTTGCTCTGAAGCTTTGCCTTAAGTAGAGACCAGTTTTGATAACAAGCTGGTAGAGCTTTCACGGGGAGAAAGTCGGGGTTGGCATCCTGCCTGGATCACACCATCATCAGCAGAAAGATTTCCATTCACACCAGCTGCACTAAAGCTCCCCACAGAATCCTTAAAATTTTTTGGTCTGAAAGTGATTATGTACCTCTTTATTGAAGAACTTCGGAGTTTACTCAGCCTTCAAACAGAAGAGTATGTAAGAGCTAAGTGGGACTTTAAGGCTCCAGGACTATAATTTTGTACCACTAAAAAACCAATAAAAATGTCATTCTTGAGTAGAAGTGGCAACGTAATCTTACATCTCAGGAAATTGGGACAGACAGGAGTGTTACGTTAATTGACGATAATGGTTATCAGTTCTTCACTGCAGAATTTAAATGCAGCAAATGCATCTCAGTTTCTGCTAATATTTGAATGCCAACAACAGTATTGTGTTAAAGCGGTTGAGAGATTAATAATTTCCCTTTCCACACAGCACCTAACCTCTGATACATTTGCTCCATCTACCAATGGTGCAACATGTATGAGAGTCTCAAGGAGCAGTCCAAGGCGTAGTTCACAGTGGCAGCATATTCCTGTTCTCACACAGGTGGTGTTGCAGAAGTTTTTAAGTAATTTTTCACTTGATTTAGAGAAGTAAGTCCCAAAGAGACCAGTGGCCTCTCAAAAGGGTGCTCTATTGCTGCCTGGCACTTTTGGGGCCCTGAACGACCACTTGTGCTTGTCCATAGCAAGAATAGAGTTGCTAAAAGTGGGGAGAAGCAAGTCCATGCTGATAGTAGTTTGCTGATTGCCATGGTAACTAGGGGCATTATTGTGTCTATAAATGGTCCAGATGTACATTGCCATCCAGTTCTCCTCAGAGCAATGTTCTTATCATAACCATAAGAGGAATTGTCCGGCACATCCCAGAACCAGACAAATTATCATAGACAACAAATGTGGGGTAGAATTAGACACGTCCATGCTGTATTCCAGAACACATGCCCTCAGCATATCTCCTAGGAGCTTGTGCTGCCCCTGGTGCAGCATTTCCACCACTGCTGACTTGCTGCAGCTTCTACACCCCATTACTTTACTGTGCTGTTGCAATTAAGGGTTTGTACCCAGCACTGCAGCTCAGTGCCTACCACAATCCCTCTGTGCCGTTGTAACATGCTCTGATTTATGATACTGAGGACATTATGAGGAAAAAGATGCATTTTGTTTTGAGAGGAAAAATAAGCTATTTCCATTAAAAAAAAAAACCAAACCTGTTGTTATCAGGTGATGGAAGGAGGGAGCCAAAACCAAATTTCTAACTTTTCTGTTAAACTATATAATGAAACAAAAAACTTTTCTGATCCATTGAATTTAAGACTGCTACTGTTTACACATAGCTATGTATACTTATTTCTAAATATCCTCATGGACTCTAGAACTTCTGTAATAGAATTTTAAAAAATAGCTGAATGAGGAGAAAGAAAATGTCTCTAATCTGTACAAAACAAATGAAGATGTGTAGTGGTTTTTGCAGGACAAATTAGATAAAACATGAGAAAATTATTCATAGCTCTGAAAGACACATTTGAAATATAAATGCCTTATTATGTTATGAATAAATTCTGGGAGGTATTGAGTAATACTATTACTATTGAGTAATAGTAATAACACATCAGGTTTTGGCCAGGATAGAGCCTTCCATAGTGATGTCAAGTTAGATGACCCTTCTTCAACATGTTGTTTAAATAAACACTGGCAAACTGACAGTGTCACACTGTCTGGAACAACTAAGAAAACATACCCTAGTGCAAGTGAAGGAAGGTAGTAGCTGGCAAAACATACTTGGGTTAACTGCTGAATTTGGGTCTCTCTACAAGCAAAAAAGGTTTGAACATTACGGGCAGTTTTTAGTTTTTTCTGAACCAGAATCTAGATTAATTTAACAGAGATACAGAAAGATTTTTTTACTATGCAGTTCCATTTTAGTTTGCAGTGAAATTCAGCATCTGTTGAATTATCAGTGACTGGATGTTGGCACAAAGAAAGCTGAAATAAATTATTCATAACAATTAGCATAGAAGTGTAAAATTTCACAGGAGGGATTAAACTGGAGTGACTCATTCAATCTACCCTGCTGTTTACAGAGGTTTCAATAACCCAGTGAGGGTGGAAAATTTGCCATGAGACTCAGGCCTCAGGTCAGGTAAAGAGATGTTTTGAACGAGTTAATTGTAAAAGCTGTGTTTGAGTAATGTGTTGTCTAAAATAGGGTTGAAAGGTACTAACAGCTTCCATGCAGTGGGTCTTTGGCTAAATACAGAATAATAGGCTCATTCACAGATGGTGGATGTGTTAGGTCAATGGAACTAGCAATCAAGTCTGTCCACAGAGAGTAACTCAAAACACCACTCAAAGTAACAGGATCATGATCAAAAGCTAGGATATGACACTGCTGGATATCCGTATGCATTTGAGGCTGAAGGCAATGGTACAGTCCTTCAGAAAATAAAAATATTTCAAGAAGCAGCAAAAAATTAGAGTTTCTCTGTCCCAGAACTGACAGAAGGTTCAGATGTGGCATTTGAAAGCAAAGAAATTTCCTGTTTAATACATGCAAGAAAACACTTTCATGTACATCCCTTGTAAACGAGCAGAACTTCAGCAAAAGGAATCCAGCTCCTGACATTTGTCCCTCTATCACAGTTAATCTTGCAAGTGCCTGATCATGAACTAATAACTCTGGTTAATGGGGAAAAATATATTCAGAAGCAAAAAGACTTAGATGATAAGAAAGATGGCATTTTTATGGTTCCATAAGGGCCTTAAACATGTGTCTGTATCTGACCATGATAGTTTGAGGTCTTTTCTGAGGTCATCTAATATATTTCTGTGACATCACAGATTTTTTAGAAGAATTTGAAAGGATGGTGAGATTTTGACTGGAAGATGGTTGTGAAAGAACATTCTAGGACACTCATCAAACTGAAGAATAAAGTTAAAAGAGAATTCATATGACTAGGAGGCTATAGCAGGATAAAACTGCTACTAAGTATTTGCAATTTGTCATGGAGCTTGAAGAGAATTCTCCCCGGAGCGGTGAAAATGTTCATAGTTAAAGTTCAGACTAAGTAAGATGTGACAAGAAAAATTCAATTTCTCTGTAAACATATGGCCATGTTTTAAATAAGCATGATTAGTTGGAAGGATATTTTGTGCAAGAAAAATGTTTTGGCCCAATTCTTTAAAAGCTAACAGGTAATTTAAAATTAGCTGAATGTCTGTGTTGTGTCCTCAGTATTCACTCATTGTCTTGGATGATTCCTGCTGCTTGCAATGATGTTGAACTATCGGTTTTATAAATAACAGCAGAGTAGCAGTCTCTGTGTAAACAGGTCTGTTTGGCACAGTATTTGCAGGTGTTGAAGTACAGTGAGATTCAGGTAAAATCTCCCAAGGCATAATTTTGCTATGAAGGGCAACAGTCGGAGGAAAACTTTGATGGATAACAAATTAAAGTAAGTGATTGACAAGACAGGGCCAACTTCAGGTGTTCAGCACCAATTCTGAGAGCCCAGCAGCCTGCTGGGATTTTTTACCAGGATGTTAACAGAAATAATTGCCATTTTTCATTATCAGATGACCTCAAAAACTCCTAAGTTGATTCTGTACCTCTGATAACAAGAAAAATTACAAGGACATTTGCTTAGTCATGATTTCACTAACTTCATTTCTGCTCCACCTGCAGTCTGCAGAATCACAGACAGTCAAAGCTTCTGGGAAAAAGCTTCAGGATTTAATACGTGCACTTTATTGTAAGACTGGTTTCCTTGGTGTCTCTTGACCTTTTCTTTTAGAGAAGCATTTTAGTATCTTTTAAGAATTTCTGCATATCTTTGTGCAAAAAGTGAGACTCACATATGGATATAAATCTGATTTTCCAAAGGAGCTTGATTTCTATGACATGGAAGGATTATTCATTTCCATGGTCTTTTATTTTAAGCCTTACCTTTTGGTGAATTATTTCAACAACTACTGTCTTTCTCAGTTTGATGGTTCAAGTTCTGACCTCATGAATCAGTATTTTGCTGTTACTTATTTAGTAAGACAGTACTGTTTGATGAACACATGATGCCCATGTAACTGTACTTGTGTTTCCACACTATTTAAAAATAAGAAAGCAAAAATATGCTTCAAATACAGTACAAGCACTTCAATCTTATAAATGAAGGAGAACAAGAAAAGAAGTACAACTGTGATGGGAGAACAGAATAGAAGTAAAAAAACATTTAGATGCATTAGCCTCTGATTTCAGTAAGGATCATGATGTTAAAAACAGAATCATTAAATATTTGCATTTGAAATGCACTTCCAGAGGTCATCATCCACTATTCCCGCCCTGCTCCACCAACTCTAAGCAAATCAAATCAGATCAAATTGCTCAGGGCCGTGTTTTGTTGATTCTTGAACATCTCCAAGGATGAAGAGTCCACAGAAATTCTGGCCAACCAGTTTTGGACCAACCTCATGTTTAAAAAATAATAACATTGTAATGCTATGTTATAATGAATCACAATTTACTATGTTCCAACTTGTTTTCCTCTGTTTCTAGCAACAAAGATAATCTAGTCATTTGAGATGAGCATATGAACATGGAAACAATCATAATTAAGAAGGAAACAAAGGGGTTAATGATTTTAAGATTGTTATTTGATTAGGGGGAGTAGAAACTGATCTAATAGTTTGGAACACTGTGAGTCATGCTGAAGAAGGAATTGTTGAGATTAGTAACAAAGGCTTCTAAAGATAATCACTGGCAGTCGAGTTCTTAATGTTTTCATTAATAATCTGGGCAGCAAAATAAAACTTTGTTAATGCAATTTGCTGACAACATAAACTTGGAAGATAGGAACAGTACAGAGAGAAATCAGAACTGTGTAGACACATATAGATAACCTTAAACTGAACAAAAAACATAAATGCATCAGATTTAATAATATAAAATGCACATAAGTAAGGCTCACATATGCCTCTCCCAAGTTTACATTTTTTAACACATTTGTGGGTCTTGGGCTGAGGCTCAGCCCACTCCCTTAGTTAGGGCTAGGAGAGAGACAAATTTTAGAAAGCTGGCAAACCATGGTGATCAAAATAATGTCTAGGCCATTTATACCTGTTTGGGAATAAGGTTCAGTCCAAGACTAAGGCTTGTGCTAAATTTTGGGGTTAGTGTTCAGGGAGACAAAGGTTAGAGCCTCTCTCACAATCTGTTTTTAATATGAAGTACCACTGCACTGGGTATGGATAACAAGATTTAGGTAGTGGGGAGGGTACAGGGGTGGCTTCTGTGAGAAGTTTCCAGAAGCTTTCCTCAGAGAAAGGCAGAGCCAATGTCAGCCAGCTCCAGGATGGATCTGCCTCTGGCCAAGGCCAAGCCCATCCATGATGCTGGGGTAATAGATATAAGAAATGGAAAATCTGCTGTGTAACAGCAGCAGTGGAGAGGAGTGAAACTACAGAAGAGAAACAGAAGTGTGTGAGGAATCCTCCTGAGGGGGAAGGAGCAGCAGAGACAATGTATGATGAGCAGGCCACAACCCCCACCCCCAACCCCTATCCCTCTGCACCACTGCGGGGAGGAGACAGAGAATTTGGGAGTCAGGTTGAGCCCAGGAAGAAGGAAAAGATGGGGTAAAGATATTCTGAAATGTGGGGGTTTT
Organism: Pseudorectes ferrugineus; assembly: GCA_008033365.1. Classification (NCBI taxonomy): domain Eukaryota; kingdom Metazoa; phylum Chordata; class Aves; order Passeriformes; genus Pseudorectes; species Pseudorectes ferrugineus. The sequence continues at coordinate 3,861 of QWTY01024800.1, read as the reverse complement.
TCTCATTTTCTTGTTCTGATTTGATTGGCAATAGATTCAAATAATCTCCCCAAGCTGAGTCTGTTTTGCCTGTGATAGTAATTGGCGAGTGATCTTTCCTGTCGTTATCCCAAACCACAAGACTTTCATTTTTTTTTTTCTTCCCTGTCCAGCTGAGGAGGGGAGTGATAGAGCAGCACTGATAGGCACCTGGTGTCCTACCAGGGTCAATCCACCACAACCACTAAGCAATTTCTAAGCATTTTCTAAGGTGAGGAAACAAACCTTACTCTCCAGACCATTGGGTTCACCTATCCATGAAAGCACTAGTCCTAACATAATTAATGTCTGTCACAGCAAATATAGTCTACAAGGGAACAATACCGCTTTTAATTTTCTCCATACACAGTAGGTCTATTTGTCTTATCCTGGTGTCAAACATTATCTTGCTCAAATACCACAGAAGAAAACTAACCCTATGTATGGCTAGTTCTGAGCATTCAGCATTGGATTGTACTGATGTGTGAACATAAGAACTGATACTAGTATGTATTAAGAGTTTGAGGACTTATTTAAATCTCTTAGCACTGCTGAACTGGATTCAATTTATATGAGTCTCCTTTTGCTGTACATGCAGGTTCTCCTGACACTCTTGTATGAAGAGCTGAAATATTGAGAGTAGGATCAGGGTAGTGGCAGAAATGTCATGTGATAGTGAAGTTACTTGTCTGAAAAAGGCTACAGCAGAAGCAGGATGGGTAGAAAAGGCTTCTAATAGCATCCAGGTTAAATGGATTATTGAGTGCACACTGGGGAAATGGAACTCATTAAGAGATTGCATAGTATGCTTCTAACATTTATAATCTTATAAGGGACCCTCTCTACTTATTTTCTTTCAGCCCTGTAAACAGAGAAAATGAGGTTTGGGAAGAGAGAAAGATTTTTGAAGAGCACAGTGTGCAGAAGGGATAATTTCAGTGGTGACTGTGGAACGTTCTGCTCACTTGTACACTTTTGATGTCCGGGAGTCCTGAATATACTATTCAGCTTGGACTCCCCTGGGCTCCTACACTGTCTTACTCTAGAATTGCACCCACACACGAAATACTAACCTAATTATTAGGTTAATTAATAACTTAGTTAACTGTCTTGTTAGTAATGTGCTAAATAGTGCAGAGCAGTTTAGACATTGGAAGGTACAGAATAATGTTATTGTTCTACTTATTAAGGGTCACAGCATTCTTACTATTAAAAATCCAGATTAATACAAATAAATCATGTCATCTGGCTCATGAGATTGGAGAGAAACAGAATTTGTGCCACTGCTGAAGGACTCCCTTAATCAGTTACAGACAGGTTGTGTACCTGAATGTTTTAGCAGAGGGCCTTACTCCCTCAGGTATTCCTGGCCAGAGGAGATAGAGCTGAGAAAGAAAGGGTGTTACAGTGCCTCAGCACTGCTCAGTGTTAGAGGATAAGGAGGTGGCTTTTTGATATTGCTTACCTGTCTCCTCTTCTCACTTAACACTTCAACCGTACCCCTACGTGTACACTGCTGTGACATTGTACAGGCAATTCACCTGGCTGCGAACTTCTGTTATTATGAAAAGTTAGCCCCTGGTAATTATGAATATGTTGGGAAAGTCAACACTGCTTGCCAGCTCTCAGGGTTATGTGTACCTGTAGGAAGATTTTCACCAGAACTTCATGGGCACGTTCACAAGAATAAGTGAACAGCAAATTTTAATTACTTTTCCCAAAGAACTGGGATGCAGGAGTTTTTCAGGTTAAAATGATACATTATAATTTTCTTTTCTTTTTGGAAACAACTGGATCACTGAACTTGAAATTACAACAAATTGCTTTAGGTTACCATCAGGACTGGACATATGTTTAAATACTTCAGATCTGGCAACTGAAGAAAGCAAAAGCAGTAGTGTGAATTACAGGCATCATTAAGAGTGTTGCCTATGGTGAAATTGGACTGTTCATTAAACTATAGTTCTTAGCCAGTTAGACCTTTAAACATGGTATATTATAAAAATTATAGCAATCACCATGATAATTAAATGAGTCATCTATGATTACACCTGAGCTTAATGTCATGCTTAAGGCAAGAGGTGGACTTCAGGCTTTAAAATGTTAATTGGTCTTTAGGAAAAAAGAATTAGATTGACGTAATATGAAGGACTAGATGGTACCTTGTTCCTAAGTAATAGAGTGTAGGATAATAGCAACCTTCCTTATGTGTCTCCATGACCTCCTTGGACTTCTGTGAAGAAATTTTACCTGTAGACCTAAAAATTAATTGATTTTAAGACTTTTTGTATTAAGCAAGACAACTGTTCCTCTCTTTTTTGCTCAAATTTTCAATAATTTAAATATTTTATTAATACTGTTATTAAGAAGAGTGTTATTAAGAAGAACTTTGTTAGTGGACACTCCTGTAGACATCATCCATTATTGACTGGCATGTGAACCTGTGGTATTTAATGTTTTAAGTTAGCAGTAAAACCAAGGGAATAAAACACTGAGCTTTCAGGAAACATCTGATACTAACTAGTACTTGGGAGTAGCATTCCTGCATTATACAGGATGTACAGGATCAGGCTACCTATATTTACAAGGCTTGAACAGGCTGCAGGAGCCTGAAACAGCCTTAACGACTTGCAAAGCAATCGTCAGGTTAACATTTGATCTGCCAATCAAAGGTAACTGAGATCTTTCCTTTGATTTCTCCTCCTTCTGATGGTCCATGACTGCCACAAGAGTGTAACCTCAGTGTTACATATTCACCACCTGTGACATTCCCATTACTTCCAGCTCCTTTTTTCTCTTCTTCTCTAGCTCCCTATGCAGGCAGAGCTAATATTGGGGCATCCATGTGGCTAAAATGACTGTGTTACTTTTACAGGTATCTTTACCTACAGAACCTTTCATTCCTTTTTCTGTTTGTCTGCTTATATTTTCTTTTACTTTTTGTTACTTCACCCTACAAATTACATTGAAAAAAAGTCTTTGGTCTCAGCCCTGAGTGAAAATGCAAGAGCTAAAAGAATCCTGATTTTTGTCAGAGAGCTCTGTAAGTCTGTAAGCAAATACAAGAAACAAATAAAACCAATTTACATGAAGGACTCCCCTATGCTCTCTGCCCTGGGAGTAGGAAGATGACAAACTCCATTAGTTTGCCATCAGATGCCCACTCCGATAAAAATCAAAAGCTATTTGAGATGCTCTGTGGTATCTCACATTGCCACTAGCCAGTGATCCAGAAAGGCATGGACCTTTCACAGGTTTTCAGCAGCTGTGTTTTATTCAGTCTATTAACCACCTGTCATCTCTTCCAGAGACAAGTATGGTAATTTCAGGTAAAAATCTGTGTTAGCTTTTTCCTCATGCACTTATTTGTTTCTCTGACGGCAGAGAAAGGCTGTGCTTCTGTGAAGAGACCAGAATTTCCCTAAGAACTCCCTTAAGATAGGACCTGCTGTCATACTTCTCAGGGGCATCTGGAAGAGTCTGCTCCAAAATGCAGTCTTCTTCCTACAGAGTGAGGTGGGGACAGTACAGAGCTTGTGTTTGTAGGATGGGGAATCTTCAGAAATGTGAATATGCTTTCCTACCTCTGGAAAAGGCTATTTAAATCTGTATTGTCTAAGGAACCAAATGAGGGCATTCATTCTCAAATGATCCCAGAAAAACTTGGAATCTAGTTGAAAACCCTCTGCCAACGGGAACTGAATATTGCTCCCACATCCCCCTGTTTTACTTGGGCAATTCTGTTAGACAATGTCCTGATTTTAAGCCCAGCTGGAGATGAAACACCATTCAGCCATCCAGTGGGATCAGGGAGAAAATTGGAGGATGAGGGGTACATTTGGA
>QWTY01024796.1:0-13067 GCA_008033365.1 Pseudorectes ferrugineus | reverse complement strand
CTGAACACAGACCAAGGAAAATGGTGTGAATACAATGCAGTTCCAGGTATTAACATAAACCCTTCATCTTCAGAGAATTACAAGTTACCAGCTGTGCTCTTATCAAAAACTCCCTTCTTACTACCATTATGCTTCCAAAGGGGAGTGCTGTTATTTTAGATGACAATGACAAAAATGCTAATATTGTTGATATTCCTTATTTTTAAATCACCTTAAATCCCCAAATAATAGATGTTTTTCAACTTTCATGAAACATGTCCAGAAGATTATTGATCCAAGTCATGTGGCCCTTGAAATGATCCAATCAATTCTAGCAAAATGCAATTGTTACATTGTCTAATGTTTTTTTCTATGCATTTTGCAGTAGCCATATGGAGGCAGTTATAGGGAGGAAGGGGCAGCACAAAAATAAGTATGCATACTGTGGATGCATTGCCTTGTGTATTGCTTTTATCAGTTGAGATGTGCATATTTTTTGTCCATCATTTTGCAAATGTGAGGTTTAGTCTACAATACATTCATTATGCAGCCTTAAAGTCCAGTCCCTAATTTGAAGTTTGATGTTAATCAGGAATTTAGCTTAGACTGAAAATACTTGGCTTGATCATTTGATTCTGCATACATTTAGGAAAGCTGGGTATATGATCAGGGAGCCAGCTTCTGAACCAGCGCAGTAAAGGAGATTAAATAGCTGGTTTTGTGAATGTCGGGGTTTGATTTCCTAATCAAATATCCCTTCACTGCATAGATGATCATGGACACCCCTCAACACGACTTTGGAAGAAGCTGAGAATGACTCTTGTGAACCTCCAGGGAGACACATTTGCAGAACCCTCTGCATGCATATATGCATATAAACAGTTCTCATAGAATTGCTACAAAGCCAAGAAACATTCTTTTTAGCGCTCAGTATTGCCTGGCTGATGGAGTGGAGTTAGCAGAGTACTAATTGGGATGTTTGACATGAACCAGTAAAATACATTTATATTTTTTTCAGCATCCAAAGCACAGATGGCCTTACTCTGCATCTGATTCCTGCCAGTAGCATATAAGGATCTTTAAAAAAGAAATAATGGGCATTGTTCTTACAATTAAGAACTGCAGGTTATAAAATTATAAAGTGCCTTCTTTTTATACTAATGTATTGTTTAAAAATGCAATAAAATATTTAGAATACCTTTTTAACAATCATTTTATCTTTAGGAATTTAGAGTTAATTTCTTAATTTCTTCAGAGTTAATGAATGTTACTGTCAGGTGTTCAAGGTATATATGTTTTATAATTATCAGATATATACAGAATCATCTCTGACTATCCCCTTTCTTCTTTTTTCCTGATCATTCAATGCACTTTAAAAAATTGTGTGAAAAAATCTGTGAGTAAACAAGATACTTTTTATTACGGGGACAGAGAAACCGTATAATTTTGGTTTTGCACGTTATGTTATGATGCCAAAATACACAGAATAGAAATACCACTGGCATTTTCACATTCCATTGTATGGTAAAATATGTTTGTTTAAAAATAGGAATGATAATTTATTCTAAAATGTTGTGAAATCCTTAGAATAAATAAATCAGCCAATACTGCTTGACCCAGCCCTAATCAGTAATAGGCTGCAAAATAAGATAAAGGTTATTAAAATAATCCTTTTATTGAAAGAGAAAATTAGATAAGTTGTGCTGATTGACTCTGAGGCCCTCCTAGGGACATGTAAAATGAAGAATAAACTCAACTTGATCTAGTCCAAAAAGCCTGAAGAAATCCTCACAGCTGGAACATCACCACTAATTACATTTTTGCTTTTCGAATATATATTGCCAACTCTTCCTGTTCATTTTTAGTGATGTTATACCCATAATTCCTTAACAAACTAAAATATGTGATCTTTAAAGAATGTATTTTATATATTTGCTTTGACAGCTGTAAATTTCACTTACATTCAACTAAAATTCTTGAAATTCTGCAAGAATTACTTGTGCAAAATCTGTTGTATGTAAAAAACAACAGTTTAGCTGTTTTGTTTATTTCTTGCTGAATCAGTATAAATTTCTTGCTCCTGGGCAGTCTTTCTCCTTCCCTCCTTCACCTCATAATCCCACTCCTATTACCCCTTTCCAAAATGTTTGGCCACCTTGAGTGTCCTTCTTCCCTGTTTTCTCAACTTTCTATTTCTTCACTTCTTGATTACTCCCTGTCTTTTGTCAAGTCCTCTCTGTTTCCAACCTTCCATGTCCTTATTCCAGCCAGCAATATGTTCCTTTTTTCCCCCCTCTGTGCTTATAGAAAAATTGACTTGCAAGGTATCAGCGTAGAAGGGGTATCACTGTATCTTGGAGAAAGAGTGATCCCAAATGTTGTGTTCAAGAAGTGATTCTCCATCTGGCTCTAATTTGCCATTATGGAGGCAACTCCAACTGCAGTATGATCAATGACCCTGTGCAGTAGTGAAGAATGACCTGTAGAGAATGCATGTTCTTTAAAAGGATTAAAGAAATACTGGAAATTTATTAATTGATTTTTTTTTTTTCCCAAAAAGGAAAAGCATCAAGTTAGTACGTTATGTTTTCAGTGGTTAAAATAGAATTGTCAGAAAATATGAGTCTTACTGTTGGTGGGAAAGTGCTGCATCTAAACATCTAGGGAAAGTCCTACCTCCAAAGTGCACACATAAAACTAAATTCTTATGTCCTTTTATTCCTGTGTAGTTCTTTACATCAAGTGAGGGTGTGAACATTTGGAAGCTGTTCCACTTAGGAAAATAGTCCATAATGGTAGATTTGATACATAGATGCATGAGTTCTGTAAGACCTACTTGCACAAATATATGCAATTGCATCAGGTACAAAGCCATTGTGCGTAAAGTACACATCCAAGAAACTTAGTAGCTGTGATCCTTTCCATGTAGGTTTTTAATTTTTTTGTCATATTTCATTATTAGAGAGTTGCTATTCCAAAAGTCCTCAGGCAAACATACCAATCCAAGAAGCAGAACTCAGTGGACAGCATTTGCAATGGTACTATTAACTGTGGGAGCACCAGCCTGTTTGAAGTGTTACAGAAATATTAACCAGTCAGTCAGTCTATTTGAATATTTGATATTGCCTCCTGATTTCCAGCTGCACCAGTTGCAAATCTTTTAATTTCAGAGTATTTGGGTGTCCTGGAGAACTGTTGTTTGTATAAAAAGAAGTAAATAAATTGTAGATTGAAAAAAATTTTTTATAAGTTAGTTTCAGTACATTCCTTTTATAGCTGGTAACATCCTTCACAGTCGTCTTGCATGGCCCCCAGTAACATGCAGGGTGAATCTTGAATGACCGAATCTGTAAAGCAGCCAAATGGTATGGGAATTGGGCAAGAGGCTTTTATTTATTTGTTTCTTTCTTTGTTTGTTTATATCTGCCTGAAATTATTGAACATTTTGATTCAGGATATGGGATCCCTTGTTCTTTTGTGTTAATATAAATCAAGAATTACAGCTGAATTAAAACAGAAGAGCTTCTCACACTTGAAACCTCTAACAGCAAGGAAGGTGATATATAAAGCTTTGTACTAAAGAGTGTTTGACAAGGTAAACCAAAATAATAAGCCAAATGGAATAGATTGTTTCTACAATGTAGAAAAAAATGTGTGCACCAGATTAATGGTAATAAAAAGTGGAAGCAGAATCCTCTTTCATCATTCAAATCGTAAGAGTGAGCCTGTGTTAGGAACAAATACATGTGGAATATTTTGCAGAGAACAGAAAAGCCTCAAGATGCATTGCAAAAAAAGCATGACACGATTACAGAATGGCAGTAATCTGTATAGTATTTTTTTTTCAGCCAGCTATTATCGCTTGCTTTCAAATCCTGGCAATATCAATATTCTCCAGTTTGATTGGTGACTGGTCTGAACTTATCCTACTTGCTTTTAGGAAAAAAGACAAGAGAATGGCTACCTCTATTCATCTATTATTGTTTAAATAGCTGTCACAGCTTCCCGGATGTCTGTTTCCATGCTATCTGGTGAAAGAATAAAATAGAATAGCAACAAACCAAATACAGTGAAATATGTTTGTTGTATTTGGCCCAAACCAGCTGCTGTTTACAGATAAAATCTGGTTTGAACAAAACCAGGTGAATTTTGGAAATTGAGGAACAATGCATGGAGCGGTTGTAGCATTTACAAATACTTTAAAGATACGTGTCACATTCAGACTTGCCTATTATGGTGATTTAGTTCATATGTCAAGACACATATTCATCTCTGCCCAGATACTGTAGAGGCTTGGGTAACAGCTTGTCCTATCCTTGTTTATTTCTTAATTTATAACATCTCAGTTCCTAGCACAAACCAAGGCAGGCCTGGACACTTCTTTGTTCTGCCTTGTTCTTTGTTTTTTCCCCCTCTTTCTTTTCTTTGTTGTGCTCCCCACTCTGACAATGGAGTTGTAGATTGACCCTATTTCCCCTTTTGCCCTGACTTCTCTTCTAACACTTCCTTTGATGTGTTTAGACTGAAAATACCAAATCTCTGTTTCCCAGCAAGGGCTCATCATTTTGCAGCACTGCTCCGCTAGTAGTGTAAGAGGAACATTAGTAGTTCCTTTGCAGAAGTTTAAAAGATGTTAGGCTAATGATTATTTGGAAACAAAAGATATGTCATCCTTTCGAGAAAAGAGGACTTGTGCAGGAACAAAGTGTTTTTAAATGTTTTAAAGGCAAGAGGTCGTATTATTTTGCTACTAAGATATGTGGTTATGTTTTAATTGGCTGTGTTTACAATGTGGTTTTTCTTAAAAATGCATTTTTTTAAGATTCTCTCAATCATCGCTTATCTCACATCCACAAATATCCACGCTTCCTGTGTATAATATGTACATTTGCTCTGTTTCAAACATACTCACACTCAAAGTTTATTTCACATGGGACATCAAGAAAACAAAGTCACATTAGTCTGACTTTTTTTTTCTGAGATGACATTTCATTAAAATAAGTTCAGAGTAAGTTCATCTCTCTAGTCCTACCCTTCAGTTTAAATTTGTTTCTGTTATTTATTATAACATAACAGTTTGGATGTTACTTTGAATTCATATCATTCTACCCTTTTTTGAGTTACTTTGCCTATTGCAAAACTATGCCACACATTGTTAAACAATCTTCGCAAACGTCACGTGTTGAGCGTGCACAAAGTACAGCACATATAAAATCAAATAAATTGTAAAGTAGTAATACAGTACAAAAAATTGATCCCTTGCTTAAATTCTATTACAAGACCTGTGTTAGGAGCTTTCTGTATCTCAGCAATTGCATGGAAGAGCAGTTTTTGAGTTAATTATGGCTTCTGGAATTTTTAAGTGGGTCAGTTTCATCTAGTATCTCTTAAAATATTTTGACAATTTTAGACCTAAATTATCAGTAAGATTCCAAGTAGTCTTAGAAAGTAGGAGGTCATTGATCCATTTTCCTGGCAAACCTAGAGGAAAATGATGTCTTTTCAGTTTCCTTTCTCATTTATATGAATCAACTTCACCATGCATACTAGTGATTCGATTCTTTCCTTCTGTATCATGCAAGAGCAATACCTTCACTGGAACCACTGATATAAAAAAATCTCTACCCAAAAAAACTTAAGGATGTAACATGGAAGAGGCCTTTTAATAATTTCTTTTCTTCTCTTTTCTTTGTTTTTTTTTTTTTTTTTAATTTGGGTAAAAATCATTTAGGGAAGCCATATTTTCAGTAGAGGAAAAAAGTTTTCAGCTATGCAATAATATTATGTATTGTTTATCAATCTATTATCTAACTAGTTTTGTTTAAGTTTTGGCTTGTTTCTTTTGATTAATGAAAGCATAACAATTCTGGCAGCAGTTTGGAAAAAAAATTTTTGTAATGATTTTTGACACTAGAATAAGAGTTTAGAAGTTGAACTAAGCTAGTTTTCAATACCCAGAAATACATAATTTATTTTTTCTAATGATGTGAATATTTCTATAATATTTTAAAAGTTGGAAAGAAAATACTCATATTTAGGGCCAAATTTTAGTATATTACTACCAAATGACTACAGAGCTATCCCTGCTGCTGTGGGGTAGCATAAGGACAGAGGATATATCCACATTTTTCAGAGCCTGCTTTGAATCTCAGTAAGGTAGATAGCAAATGGTTCAGTAATCTAGAGCCATTTTTTTTCTCAGCACTTTATAACATGACCGGAAAACTTAAATATAGCTGAAAAAATCCTTTATGACTCTGAATGGTCTGCAGCTTTCCTTGGTCGACATCAATTCCTTTCAGTAACCTTAACTTGGAAAGCTTTTGAATGATAACTTTATGAGAAAGCAGTAATTGTGGCATGAGTTGTGACAAATAGGTCATAAGGAACAGGGTCTTACTCCTTGTGTAGTCTATTCTCAGCCTGAGCCACAGTGAAGTAGGAAGAACAGCACCCAGGTTAGGAGTGATCTCCCCAAAAGCAGATCTTTCCATCTGATCTGGTCATCTTAAGCTTCTCTTACAGCCAGCAGGCACTTCTAGAGGAAGGTTTGCCTCTTCCTGCAGTAGATGTCTGTGAGAGTTCTGATGGATGAGTACCTTAAAGTGGCCTTTGCTTCTTTCCACTATCTATAAAAGAGCTTAGCGGTACCAGCCCAGCAGCAGTTGTCCAAAGGTCTGTTTGGGTAGTTCTGTGGAAGGACACAGTAGGAAAAGCTATTACTTTAGCACTGTAAATACTGGCCAGCACGACAGAACTGGTGAGGAGGTGGGACAAGAAATCTGCACCTGAGCATCATTAGAGATTGCTTCCTTCTGGAGAAATGGTGATGGGGACTATTGGAATGAACTGGGACTTTGAGTTAAGGATTTCCCATCCTGAGGTCATCAACACTCTAACCTTTTGTTATTGCAGATTTCAATTTTCAAGGTCCTAGATTATGTCAACTTAAGAAAATACTGAACTCAGTCCAAGAGAAAGCTGTTTTTAGGCAACTAGGATCAACTTTCATATACAATTTTAATGAACATGATAAAATAAATAGAGAAGTACAACCATTATTGAAACTATAATTAAATAAATAAATTAAAAGGAATTTAACTACTCCAAAACATATCTAACTTACAACGGTCAAAGACAAAATGGAAAAAAGCAAGTCTGACAAACTCCTTTGTAGTCAAGTAGCTGTGCAGAGTCTGCATAATACCTACAGTACATTCTGATGTCCTTGCTTTGTACTGAGATACATCAATATGTGTCAGTTAATGACTGAGCCCTTGGTAAGAAGAGTATGTGTAGATATATGTATCCATATATATATATATATATAGATAGTTTTCCTTTTGAAGAATTCAGATTAACATCTGGTGCAAAGAAATTGACCTAAATTTCTATATCATATCAACAGTAGCCTAAAAATATTTCAGAAAGTAAAAAAAAAAAAGACAAAACAAAAAACCCAATGGAAAAACCCATAAACGAGGATATTGAAGTTTCTGTTAATTGTGGGGGTTTTTTTTCCACTTCTTAATCTGTTCACAGATTATCTGTGAAACTTTAATCTTAGAAGTCTTCAAGCTGCGCAAGTTTTTTCCCGTTGTGATGTCAGAACTGATCAGATCTGATTGTTACAAAGATCCACTAAGGAGTTCAGCACTAATTGTTAGAAGATGTCTATGCTTAAAAAAATTAGGCCAGTGATTGTTACCATGCTGTTAATTTCATGTACTGTTCAGAGCATGTTTTAATTGTGGGAATCAGGTGTACTTTCTTGATGAAAAATGTATTGAGGAGCTGTAGTTTTTCTTGGTGTTGCAAAATCTTCTGAGCTGTAAGTGAAACCATTAAGAGTGGGAAGGGTTAATTGTATGGGAAGCCTCGTATTCAAATACTTCTCATATACAAAATATATGTCATGCTAGAAAATATTCTATTGTCAATCCAAATAGAACACAAACTAAAATGAGATAATTGGGAAGGTGCCCATAAAGTCAGCCTGAATATATTATCACAAGTATATGTGAGATAATATTTGTTTTAAAAAGATTCTATGGCACTGTAAACTCAGTCTCATTAGAGACTACATTTAAAAGGCTTATAAAGTTACTCATTAATGTTATCTTGTTGTATCTCCACAGCTTTTTCATTAAAGAAAATTCAGCAGAAAGCATTTTCTCCTGATAGCAGGAACCAATTTGCAATAAATGTTCTGGAAACCACTAGGGAAGCCATTACTGAGGTCTAATAAAAACAGACAAGCGTAACTTGTTCTATATTTTTGTTTCAATCACATACAGATGAGACCCCGCTCTCCACACCAACCGCAAGAGACAGCCTTGACAAACTTTCTCTAACTGGGCATGGGCAACCACTACCTCCGGGTTTTCCATCTCCTTTTCTATTCCCTGATGGATTGTCCTCCATAGAGACCCTTCTGACTAACATCCAGGTAGGCATTTTTGTAGATCAGCTTAAAGGGATGGAGAGGAGCCAGTTGCAGATTTGTCTAAATTAATAAAACCATTCTAGCTTAATCAGTTCATAAGATTATTTGGATCAACTAATTTACTGAAACTTTCTAGTAATTTAGGTTTTAAAGGAGCCACAGCAAACAAATGAATTTAGAAGCTGTCAGATACAGTACATAAAAATACAGATTGTATATTAAACCACAGCAGAAAATTCAATGTAAATTACATTGGTGTTTTTAACAACATTTGTCTTCAATGCTTTTTTTATTACAGGCTAATGAAATGTTTCTTACTGTTTAACTTTATCTCATTTACTAAACAGAGAAAGAATCCTTTAATAAATAGTTATTTCAAATTGCTAGAGTGGCATGGTGGAAATGATATTTAAAGCTATTTGAAATGTGTCTCCCATAAAAGCATTTACAAAAAGCACTTCTTTTATAAATAAGCTCATTTCACTTAAAGTACTGTCTTCAAAGAATAGACTTCAAAGGGTATTACCAAATTTTATACAGATTTCCTATTTGGTAGTCACAATGTCTGTTGTGTGTACAGTAGAGCCATGTTCAAATATTATTTGTAGTATACACTATATATAGCTTGAAACCAAGTTGTTAGTGTTTCATATTAGAATTAAGAAATTTTTTTGTCCACAAATTCAGTGATCTTGTGTTCCTCATATGCAAATTTTGCAACAATATGGTTGTGTGTTGCATGCAGAAGTAAAATGATAGTGCCAGAAATAATACAGCCATATTGCATATTCCAGATAAGCCTTGTCTGGGCAGCTACCAGCTTCTAATTTGTCACCATATATTTCCTGCGTATTCCTGCAAACACATAAAATCAATTGTATTCTATCCAGCAAAGGATATGACGGAGTAGGGCCAGATCCTGCTCACTTTTCTGTCTGAAGCAATCTCATTAAAGTTTATCGCACTTCAGCATTGTTTTATGAAGTGCCTATATGAGCCATTCATTAGTTGTGTTTTGAGGTCTAATAACAGAAAAATACTGCTATTTAAGAATTAAATATTACCATCTCTGCCTGGTCTGAAAGAGCCTATTTATGATTCCTTTTTGCAATTCTGGGACTTAGCATCTTAAATATTTAAACCATGAACCAAGGTAATTTCATAACAGCATTCTTGTAACATGTCTGCTGTAATCTGTAAAGATTGTACTTTTTTCTGAAGGCAGAAATACACTTAGTAATGTTTAGCTGTCCATACATGTACAGAAAAGTTCTTAGTAATTTTTTTTGACTGATGTCTGCACTCAATGTCTCTAGACAGCAACCTAATGAGCAAAGCATTCAGCATCAACAGGTTAGCTAATCTCGTGATTGAATATGAGAGTGCTGCACTACTTCAGGATAAATGACCAGGATTAATTTGCCAAGAATGCGTTCAGTTTTGTTTTACAGAAAATGTAAATGTGAAATTCAGTCATTACTCTTTTTTTAATGCTCTAATCTTACATGGAATAAAAAGATAAAATAAAAGGCAACATCATAAACAAACCAGAAACTTTTTTATGCCTTCTCTTGTTGTGCTTTTGTACATCCTGCTCCTTACATTGAGATTCCATACCATGACAAATCATCTATTAGGGAAAAGTGGTGGGATATAAGTCCTTTTGGATTTTTTCAGTATGTCTCCACATCACAATACATGTTTTTGACAGATTTCTAGGAATCCTTTCATAATGGTATATGAAGGCATTCCCCCCCTTCCCCTGCTCCAGATTTAATTTTTATCAGGACAACATTAGAAAACTGCTTCATCGAATAAAAAATAAAAAAAAATAGTTGATTTTCCCATCTGTGTGGGAAAAGTTGACTTTAACAGCAGTAGAGTATATTACAACATCATCTGGACAATACTGGCAATTTCATTAATCAATGCCATTTAAAATGGTTTCCATATTTAGCCGCTATTGCAATGAGAGGGGGCTACCCCATGTCCACAAATGAGTTAGATACTGTGATGCTGACACTTCCCAAACAGAGTTTTAGGTATTTGACTACAAGTTCAAATTTGTTGATGGCATTTGTGGAAAGAGGCAATTCTGTACCATGGTCCCTGATTGCACTGTAATTTGTGACTTTGCTAGGAAATGCATAAGTAGTACCTGAAATCCATGATGCATTTATTCCCTAAATTAGAAGGACTCTTTTTTTTCACTGAGTAAATGGCTCCTTGCTGTCCTTTGGACCTGATGAATTTTGCATCCCTTTCAGAAGAGATGTGGTTTCCATGGGGAGGTGGACCAGTGTGGTATCTCACTGTTCTCTTGTTGCATCAGTGGAGCAGGTCTAACTTCCTTGAAAAGATCATCCGGCCTACAGTCCATTCCCTGCCTTAAGTACTAAGGTGCTTTTAAAAGAGAAAATAGCAGAAATCTAGCCAATGGCTTCATGAGTGGATTTGCCAAACACTGTTCTTTTTTCCCCAGGGTCATTCATGCTGAAAATAGGGAGGTGTCCTTTCACTGAAAGGGCATTTGTCTGCTTGTGAAATGCAAGTGTACATTTTTTGTTAGGCAGTGGGTCTGGGAAGCATCCACAACATGCCACATGTGGTGCTGGAGGTAGCCTACATTTTAGGGATACGTTAATCACGGGAATATATAGGCAAGGAGCTTCTGGCTACACCAATATGTATGGACTTGACAGTGGATGTCTCTGCCATGATCCCCTTCTGTATATTCAGTTGTGTGAGGTGCAGGATCCGAAGGATTTGAATAATATAGACTCTGAGGCCTCCAAAATAGCTTGTAGAGACTGTCCTGGTTTAAAATAGAACAGGATTAGGGTGTCCTATGGGCACTAGGAGCTCTAATTTTGACCTTTGCCAAGGTGAGAAGGATCCTAAACCTTGTCATTGGAACAGTGCTTTTTGGGTACGAGAGCAAAAATTTGAAACCAAATGTGCAATAAGTCCTGCAGATGCCGATGAACTCAGGTGAATTTGTTGCCTAACTGTAATTCTGTTGTAGAAGTCTGAGTCATCCTTTAGAATTGACCTCTGAACACAAGTGAGTCTGTTTCTTCCATCCATACTAAAGTTAAATGGAAAAACCCTGATCACGAATTCATAATTTTAGGCAAACATTAAACAAGCCTATTTGCTTCTGCTGTCACCAGTATGTCTTTCTGTATACCATATATACGGGGGTTGTTTTACTTCTCCATAAATACTTCTTTAAGCAAAATACAATGTTTAATTATTTTGTACATTTAAAGAGGAGATAATAACAATATACAATACCCAGAATAACCAATGTTGTTCTTGCTGGGGACTGCTGAAATACAAACAATAAGCTATAAAAAAATATAATTAAGCAAATACACACATTAAAAAAAGGAATAAGATTGGAAACATGTTTTTTTTTTTATTTGGAGTTATATCTGCACATCTAAAAGGAAGAGAAAATAAATTTCCCCAGAGAACTTAAATCAAGTGATATGTCTGTTTTTTCCCAAAGTGTATTTGTAGATTTCTTCTGGATTAAATGCTGGAAATGTATGTGCAGTTGTAGGGAGGATGAAGGGTGAGGGAAAGTGAGTCATGGCAAAATGCTGTGTGTGTGCTAGTGAGAAGGCTAAAGATGTCTCTGTACCCCTCACATAAGTTTACCTTTTTGAGCCATGGCCTGATTAGGCCAAAGTATGTTACAGCCATGGCCTTTCATGATACTACAATATTCTTGGGAAATAGTAATGTTCTTTCAAGCTTTGAGAATCTGAATCTTTACTGTCCCTGAGCTGAATTTCCATTAATATCTAAGGGATTATATAGTTGCACCATGATAGCTATATTTTTCTATCAAGACTGTATTGTATTCACATATTTTTGTTGCTAAATATTTTTTAAAGAGATGCCTAAAATAATTTGCAATTATCCGATTGATATTAATAAAAGCACTGCATGGTTACAAACTACATTTCCCTCTGAAAACAAAGAAAACTACTGGCTTTATTGCTGTGAGTCTCCTGCACTGTTACTATCTGTGACTAAATACTAAGAGAAAAATACTGCAAAGAGTGGATAAAGTAAAAAATCACAGTTCTACTTCATTAAAAGTAAATTTATTTTATTTATCTTCTGCTAAAATTCAAGAAAATTATTTTATTTTTCACAGAAAGTAGTAATGGAAAAATGTCATTTATGCTTGTGTAATATGCCTCTATCTGTGATAAAGTATTCAATCTGAGATATTAAAAAAATTGTCTTTCAGGAGTCATCTCTAGAGATATTCTAATATGTTGTCTTGCTCATGGTACTTAGTCACTAGTCAGTTATAAATAGCAGATATTCAAAAATTAACATTTGAAGTTAACTAGAATTGTATGTATATTTTTTTTGGTAGAGCCTTTCACTAGATACTTTTAAGGATGAGAGCATACAAATTATATATATTTTCCTGATAAAAGAGAAGCAATGTTATCTGAAAGTGTTTTCACCATGAATGGCTAATACTGCAGAAAGAAGCCCCTGAGCTCCAACCCTCTGGAAGCTGGGAGGTTTGACTAGGAAAACTTCCTGGTATGCATGCCCTGATCTTCTAGTTTTCCTTTTTAACTCAGTGTGGGCAATTGTTGGAAACGGAATA
>QWTY01024795.1:0-17660 GCA_008033365.1 Pseudorectes ferrugineus | reverse complement strand
TGAGGAGAGTCCAAGTCTGTTAACTGGTTTTTATGCCTTTGGTGTAGCTGGGAAGCCAGTAATCATGATCAGTTGGACATTCTGGTTCAGCACAAGTGCCAGCATGTCTCCTTTGGTTAGCAGTGTACGTTTTCTTGGGACAGTCCCAGTGTAAACTGTGCTGGGAATTACTTACTCTGGAATATACCAGAAATATAGCTGGTATGGCAGCTTCTTTCAGGGCTCAGAGAAGTAGCTGATAGTTAGTGTCACAGTGAAGCTGGGTATTTGTATGTCACTTGCCCTTTGTGTTGAAATGGGGATCTTCTCAGGATAACTTTGGCATGAAGCATGACAAAGTGTGGTGTATGGTGGAGTTAGAGATACTGAAAATCCAGCTTGCTTCAGTTTGGCTGTCTTGGTAGAATTTTCTTCCTCAGTGTACCTATAAATCCAAACATAGTGATCTGAGTGCAGTCATGTATGCTTGTCTCCTTTAGATTCCCTGTGGCATTCCTCTTTTATTTTTTTCTAAGAGCTCTAAAACTGTGTACTGAGCCTTTGGTAAAAGGAGGGACAGGAGGTACACAAACTCATTTGCTTTTGCAGCACACCTTGCTGCCTTACTCTGACCTTTATATCCAGGACATTATTTCTTCCCTTTTTTAACTTTCTTTTCTTTTTTAAAGAAAACTTTCCCTAGTCCGGGCCTACAGCAATTCTAGTCTGTGCTGCTCGGTCTAAGATAATTTCATGTTTGTCTTCCTGATGGCTCTTTCCTTTCTACATCCTCAGCAAGCCCGGTGTGTATGAGCTCAGCAAGGGACCAACTGGCATTTCTAGGTAAGTGGATGAAACATTATTTGCTTTTGCAGAGTGACGTGGTGATACTCGGCTTTCTGAAGTCCGGTCTCTGCAGAGGGTTTTGACTTCAGCAGCTGCACACTGTCCTTCCTGTGCACCATCTGTTTAAAGTACTTCTGGAAATACTTTTGAGTGTCAGGTAGCAGGGACTTAGGCGGTTCTGAGCAGCACTGAAGAGAAGAAGAATAAACCTCTTGACATCTGGTGTGTACTGCATCCGGTGCTCTTTACAGAATAAGGACAAGGGGCTGTGTCCATTTGTGTCATGAGTCACAGTAAGTTGCTGCTGCAAATGTGGATCAGTATTCCTGTGTTAGCAAGTGTGTGATGTCTGTGTTGTACAGTTAAGAGCGGCCCTGTAGCTGTAAATTGGAATTGTTTTAAATTAATCTAATAAAAGCATTTAACTTTAGGCAATCGTGGTAACTTTAGGATTGTCCCTTCTGCTTGTGCCTTAATTATTTCAGCTTCAGGACACTTTAAAACAAAACTTACTTGTTCTGTGATTCCTACTAACTAAAATACATTTTACATTGCTGCCTTAGCTGCAATATCAGTATTAATCCTCTTCTTCTGAATTTAATGGATTTTTATTAATAGTGGAAAAAATGCCAAGGACATAGTAATTTTTCGTGCATTTATTTGAGTTAATTTCTTCTGTTTACTGTATTATTTTATTTTCGTGCCTTCATCTTAGTTTCTTCTAGAGATGCAAATAAATTTTTAAAGCATTTTGAAAAGTAAAACCTTTGACGAGCTGGAAAGAGACAAGATACACAGCCAGCTGGGTTATCCTGCATTTTCTGGAGTTTGTTTTCATAATACGCTGATGGAATATATATATTTCTGGAAAGTTAATGATCAGTTTTGCATCTTTGTTTAACACCTCTACTGTATACTCTTATTGTGGCATCTTTGGGGCGTGGAATACTTGAGAGAGTAAACTGCTGTTGGCAGCATTCGTATTCTGCAGCCCACCGCAGTGGCTGTAATTCTTGGATGACTGTTAGCCCAATCAAAATATTAAATTTACATATGGAAATGAAAAAATAGGAGACATTAAATACTGTCCTTGTGCTAAATACTTTTCCTTACGCTTTGAAAAGGGGAATAGAAATGGCAGTAGGGATAAAGGGCTATCAAATTCTAAGTGATGTGGAGATGGTGAATAAAGGGCAATTATTTACTTACGTTGATTGTATTACCATAATCAGGGCTATCTGATTTATCAAATGTGAAGTTAATAAGAAGCAGAAGGATGCCATTTTTCACAGCATGTGGCTGATTCTGGAAGTCATGGTATATTGTTGGTTGTCATATGTTTTTGTAAGTTTTGAAAAGCAATTACATACGTTTGGTGAGGGTAAGACTCAACAGGAGCCCTTCTGTTCTTTCCTTCACACCTGCTTTTGGCTGTGGTCAGAAACAAGATACTGGGCTTTGACTTTTGATATGATGCATTACAGCCATTTTTAGCTCCTTTGGGAATCCTGGAAATATTTTCCCAAAGCAGATAGAGAAATGTATATTCCTTTCATTTTTCTTTATCTTTTCCATGTTTAGGATTCATTTGATTCCTGGCTTTATTGACTCAGAGCAAGCAGACTGGATGTTTGAGCAACTCCTCCAAGACATACCCTGGGGTCAGCGGACTCACATCAGACAGGGTAAGGAGTGTGTAGAACACCTTTTCAGGTCATTCACAGGTCAATTCCATAACAGAGTCTGTGCGTTGTTTAGAACTGGTTTTCGTTTTCAGTGTTATCACTTCTTCAAGTTTCCATGCAGGTTTTCCGTGCATATCTGAAGACTCCTGCAGCTTACTTTTCAATCTCTAATACCATGTTACTGTTACCAACTAAATGAGATCTTTCCAAATTAAAATTGCCTGTCTTAAAAATCTTGGAATTTTACTGTCTCTTCTGTCATCTCCAGTTCTTTTTCTTACTCATTTTAAGATTAAGTCTGGTCACCATCCCTTCATACAATCTCCCAGCTATGCTGCAAAAATTGTGTTCTTGGAGGTTTCTTCCATGAGGTATATTTTTTGCCTCTTTTACTTAAAATCCCAGCAGCTGCACGTTCCTTTTCCTTTGGCTTTACTTATTAGTTCCAGTATGCAGTAGGAGAAGAGGCTGCTATTCTGGATTTGTTCACTAAGGGGCACCTGTTCTAGCTAAATTTCACTTTTGGTCAGGAACGGATGTAAGATAATGTATCAGAGTAGTTACTGGAAAATGTCTTCACCATGTGTGTTTCTTGGCTGCCAATAAGGGACAGTATAATGGAGAATGCTACCTGTCAAGCATGAGAAATAGTTGCCAAGATAGTCTTTTCAGAAGCTGGAAGTATTTTTAACCTGATGTTTTGTGCTATACCACAGAGCACACACATATTTGACAAAATATTGTGTCCAGCCTTGCTACATTTTGTTTCTGTAATGTCCCATGGATGTTACAGTCCTTTGTACTTCACCCTTTCCAGTGGAGCCATCTGCATGTTGCAACTTATGCCAGCGTACTGGGCACTAGAACCAGGTGAATGTAAAACAAGCCAGATTTATAAATAAAAATTCAGTTTCATCTGCTGTCTTTAACTCATCCAGTCCCTGCTCTGTCTGGCATAGGGGTAAGAAAATGGATGTGTTTCCAGGATTTTGGCAAGGTAATTTCTCCTGCAGATGCACACCTGATTTTGAATCATTTCATTCCTTCATTTGCATTCATTACATAAAGCTGAGGATTTTAAGGGGCTGCTTTTTAACTTTTGGGGGAATGGACAATCTCTTTTTGATCAAGTTTCGTGGCAGAATTGCATCATCTTTCCATTTTCAAATCCTTTGATAAGGCAACTGAGAAAGTTTTCTTGTTTTTCTTTTTTCCAGAAGTATCTTTTGAGGAACCACGGCTTACATCCTGGTATGGGGAACTTCCTTACACATACTCCAGGATAACAATGCAGCCAAATCCAAATGTATGTATATGTTTACATGGATGTGTTTTATTATTGTCTACAGAGAAATCCTTTGCAGAGATCAAGAGACAAAAATTCCCTCTGTCCTCTAGTTACCTGGAGTATCTGTTAGGATTTAGTTTGTGATCAGCAGCAGATTCTACTGGAATGTGGTCAGTTTTATAAAATACACTTTATTAGTGAATTGACTGAGAGGAGCGTGATTTAGTTGCCAGATGTTGCCAAAAGGAAGTTACTGCTCTAAATTTTTGCTTTGGGTCACTGTAGCTTTGGACAAAACTCTGAACTGCTCTGTGTGACTGACTCCAAGCATCTTTATATGGGAGATTGCACTGCACACAGTCATACTGAGTTTTTGTTGTAAAGATACAGTAATACCAATTACTGAAGTAGCTACTTTCAGAAACGCTTAGGTTCAATACTGCTTAAATGAGAGTTTAGGCATATTTTGATTCCTGTGTGGATGCTATGAAAGTCACACATGCAACTCATCTGCTCAGCAACTCTAGATTGTAGCATGTAATTTCCCACACTGTTTTGGAAGAGTTAAAAACCTTCTGAGTGACTCAGTGATGTTTTGTTCCTGTTTTCTCCTCCCTCCTCTCTCTCTCTCTCTCAGCCTGTTGTCCCATCAGTCTGTCTCTTGGTATTGCTTTGTTTAAAATTTCCATGGCAGTAATTAGGTGTCACTGTTGAAAGCTGGATAGCATGAGGGAGAAGTGTCCCAAGTCCCAGACCTGCTGCCAAAGTGGGATACCATCTAGCAGAGCTCAATTGGGGAAGAGTTGGAAAGGCGTTACTTAACATGATGAGTTGCGAAGATTTTGTAGTCTCAAAAATACTGTAGTTAAAAATTCTATGACCTACAGAACTTATGGTGGAAAACCAGGCATTTCTTTGGTACTCATTTGTGAAATAATATTTTAAATGGCCTTTTCTGAAAGCTGAATGGCTTTAGGGATTGGAAGTGCCCTCACAAAATCATTCTCTTGTACACTAATGATTTAAATCCAGTTCAGAACTGCCTGTTGTGAAACCCATTGCGGCTCACAGATTGGATAGAGCCCATGTGCCCTGAATTCAAGGTTTCATTTCAGTTTACATCAAGTTCTGAGTTAGCACTCATTGGGCCACTGGCTTATTTCTCTCATCCAAAAGGTACAAGGCCTAAATGAGTCACTCATGCTGGTTCTGTCTTTTATTCCTGAATAATTCTGATTTTTACTGAGAGAAAGAAACTCAAGCAGAAAGTGAGATGCACTGGAGAAGTTGCATAGCTGGAAGCCAGCTCTTCCCCGGCTGGAAGCTGCCTATAGGCGGATCTATGAGTACACTGCACACCAACATTTCACTCAGCTTTGCAAGTGGGAGTACCTGCAGCTTAGAGGAAGCAGGGGATGGTGTAAAGAGCACAGTCCTTACCTGTAGAATAGAGTTTCTATCACAAAAATATCCTGAATAAAATGTAATTTAGGGCACAGCCTAACCAACACTGATTACTGCCTTAAACACTTGATCTGTAGGAGTAATTAGCTTTGTGCCCCTCCTTTTTTGTTTGATAAGAATTGGTGTGATTGCAGCACTTCTAGATATAATCCAATGTTTGTGCCTAAATGAATTTTGGTGTTAGAAAATGTTTCTTTGTAAGCAGTGTTAGAGTTGGTGGTGCAGTAATGTTTCAACAAAACTATTTCCACTGCTACAGGTTTGTAGTGGGCTTTCAACTACATTGTAAAATTCACCATATGGTAACATTTTAGTAATACGTACTTCTGTGATGGGAATTGAAGAAATCTAGTCCTGCTTGGTCACTGAAAAGTGCTTTCAATAATTCTTGTTGGACTCTTCTGCACATTCAGGCAGCCCAGTTGCAAGCAAACCTTTTTTGGGGGGGGGGGGTTTGGGTGGTATTACTGCTTTCCCTACATGTCCCATAGCTGCAAGCTATGTTTGTCTAGAATTAATCACTCACATGATGCTTAATTGTTGAAGGCATGACTTAGCTAGAAATACCCCAGTAGAGAAAGATGGTATGTTGAGGCTCCTGCAGTGTAACGAATAAGTTAAATACCTGTTAAACTTGGGAAGCTTGGGAAGAAGGTAGTGCAGCCTTGTTTGTTAGAGGTGGATACTAGAAAATATTTCCAGCTGTCTGTTGCTTCTTCTGCCAGTGGTGCACTGGGAGATTTGGAATCAGTTTCTTATCCTCTCTTGATCTCTGTTTCTGCTTATATAATGGGCAAAAATTCTGACCTACATTGCTTTGGCTTTTTTTTTTTCTTTATATATTTGTGTAGTTCTTAAAAGCACTCTGACAGATGAAAGTCATGATGTAAGTTTATAACATTAAATAACTGGACTAAGTTGTAAGGGAATGTGCAGAGCTTCGCTCAGCTGTGGGCTCAGCAAGGTGTTAGCAAAGGGAAGGATGAAATCCAGGGCCAGTGACATTGGTTTTGTGATCCACTGAAAAGTTACAGTGTCAGAGTCAAAACCCCAAGAGGTGATGAGTTGAGCTCAACAAGCTGTGCTAACAGAGTGGGGACAGAGGGCCATGTTAGGCCAACCTTTCCTCTTGTTCTCTGTCAACAGCTGCAGGCAATTGAGAGCAGTGTCATTCAGTCACTGATTGCCTCCATTAGTATGAAAGGCAGCCTGGCTTCAGAGTTTTGAGAGATGATTTAGTATTGAGTGATGGGTAACGTGCATATTTTGCAGAAAGCCCAGCCCATTCCTCTGCTCTACTAAAAATATCATCAGAAATGCTGTGAGTCATTTGCTTGATTTTAAGTTTATTATGATTAAAGTGCAGTATATCTTGTTTCTTAGTAGTTTAGGCCTTCTGTCTTGCATTACCTGCCCCTGGCCTGCGTTCGTGGCATTTACACTCCTCTTCTGTGCTGATTGCAGTGGCATCCCCTGCTGACCATGCTGAAGGAGCGCATTGAAGAGCTCACTGGCTACACCTTCAACTCTCTTCTCTGCAACCTCTACCGAAATGAGAAGGACAGTGTGGACTGGCACAGTGACGATGAGCCATCGCTGGGAAAAAATCCCGTCATTGCCTCACTCAGCTTCGGTGCTACTCGGATCTTTGAAATGAGGAAGAAACCTTCCCCTGTGAGTGTTCATATTACACTGAGAGAGTCTTATAGCTACTTATATGTTTATTGTTTTCCCCCTATTTAAGAGAACTTAATTACTAAAGCATTTCAAAGTTAATGAAAGCACAACTTTTAAAGTTCTGTGGAATAAGTGTAGGGATTGAGAAATCTCTCGAATTGACTGTAACATCCTGAGGATGGGGATGAGACCATTCTAATAATGTGCAGCAGTGTAGTGTAGTGCTGCAGTGAAATTGGAACCTGGGCAATCTTCTGCCCAAATAAGGGCCCTTTCTGGTACTTAAATTGAGATCAGTGCTGATGGAAGTGGACTTACACCGTGCAAATGAATCAAAGAGTTGCTACCATTTTCTAAAACTCAGGCCAACGTTATGTAATGCAGAGTGTACGTGGGATGAAGAGTAGTTCTGACTGCTCTTGTAAGTAAGAATCCTCTTAACAATGTTCACATTTTGACATGTGTGTATTCAGATTGAGGGGCAGTGAACAAAGGGAAGAAGCTAATTTCTTCTCCATAAAATACCATGGAAGCTGTCACATTATACTTGCAGACTAAACAGAGATCCTCTGCTTTCATAAGGAGATGTGTGGAATATCCTTTCAGGAGTTAATTGGTGATTCAGTAGTGAATACTCTTTCTGGATAAAATGCTGTGCTTGGGAATGCGGTGTTTGCAAGCCAGCTTAAACTTTGCAGTTTGTATTTATCCAAGTAAAGGATTCACCTGTGTTGAGAATATAGGCCTTATTTTAGGGTGTCCTGTTTCAGATGAATTTTCTGCTTGTGCAGTCTTTGACAAGTTTGGAAAGAAGTTTGCTATCTGCTTGTGTTGCTATTTATTCTGAGTAGGTAGTACAGAAAGCAGAGGTGGTAATTACCAGCCGGCAGGAAAACTCTATGCTGATATACTGAAGTCTGCCCATCAGGAGTCACCTTGGGTCACCTAGTCTTGAATATCAAAGGTCAGAAATTGAGCCGGAAAACAAATAGTTTGTATTTTTCACCAGTTCTCCAATTTGTAAATTCTTTGTTGCCTGAAGTGAATTTAACCTGAGCATGAGATCACATAACCAGTCTATTATGTTAGTGGGCATAGCATGAGTAAGTATCCCTGATGCTGTGTTGATAATAAAATGTCAGCTGGAAAGTTTATTCCTCTAGAAAACTGTAAATAGTGCTTGGATTCATTTTAGAAGTGCCTGTGTTCCCCATCGATGAATCAGAATAAAATACACTTAAACTTTAGTATAAACTTTGCAGTTCTATCTTAAAAATCAGTCCTAGTTCTTGAGTAAGATGCCTTTTTTATAGATGTTCTGAAAAGACACCCATTATTAGCAAAGGGGAAATTCAGTCTGTGCCATTCGTACTTGGCTGCCTTGTTTGATCTGTACTGCACGATTTCTTCCCTTTTCTTCCAGAGATGGATGGTCTTCTATAGATGTATCCCTCAAGCTCTCCTCATTTCTTTTTCTTTACCACCTTTGACCTGATACTTCTGACTAGCTGAGTCTTGCTGCCTGTGAAGTGTATTCCTTTTGCAAGTGTGACATACCTTTTTTCTGAGGTAGAATGCCCATGTGCAGATCTTTGAAATAGTTGCTATTAAGTGTGTCCTGTGCCTAAGGGAACTCATACTTAATAATTACATGGCACACATTACGTATTCTTTGCACATTCCCAAAGCCTGCAGTTTCCTGAGAGCATCCTATGACAATAGATGCTTTGCCAAGTGGGAGTTACAAGAGGCTCTGATGGAAATTACAACTTTTCAGGCTGTAACACCAAAGAAGTAATTTTCATACTCTATTGTACTGTAGCATTCTCTCTTTCATTAAGAGAAAGTTAAAACTGATTGTAGATCTTTGAAGTTTGATCATTCCTTTGTCAAAAAGCAAGTTACAGGAAGAGGAATGTAATCTAGGGAAAAGGAATTCAGACTAACAGTCATCACAGGCATTCAGGCTCTCCCTGGTTTGCAGTCTGCCAGTATCAGTACATTGGGTTTTCCAGAGTTAGTCTTCATTGAGGAGGGAAATAGAAAGTAAATCATTTTCCTCTCAAAATTAAACCTCTTTGAGGGCCCACATTCTGCTATTTCAGGTTCTAGGGTTTCAAAGGCCTTCATTTCCCTCTGTTCTTGTAAATGCTTTTAAGTGTTTTGAGATGAAAGATAGAATGAACATACAAGATGAGAAATGGTAGAACGTCACTGTGGATAAATGGTACCGGGAAAAAAATGTGGTTTCCTGTGTGGGATCATGTACTGAGTACAAAACAGTATGTACCACAAGTGAGGTCACAGCTTGAAGGGCAGCTGAAGAGTACTGGATCAGAGCCTTCAGAGAATTCAGTTCATGTTGGTATCTCTACAGATATCTTCTAAATTATATCTTGAAATGTGGATGAACCTGATAGTGAATAAAATCCTGTTTCTGTAACTGAAAAGACGACCAGTAGTGTTCATGGGTTGGATGTTTTGTGCATGTTTATGTGAATTTTGACAACTGTCTGTTAGTAATTCGGTAGTGTTTATATAAGTCACTCTGAAGCAATCACACAATCTGAAACCTTTTTTCGCTTGGCAAAAATGAAAAAAAAGAGTTACTTAGGTTTAAGTGGTTTTTTTATTATCCTGAAAATTTTTCTAGGGCGAGGGGAGGAAAAGGTTCAGTCCTCTGTTTTACTTTTTGGTGAGCACTGTACTGGATAAGTGTTCATCATATAATAGAGGGTAAAGGACTGTAGAGACATGCATAGACTATTTGTATCTGCTTAAATAAGCATCCTTTGTGGATAAGTAGAAATAATTCTTACCGGAATTTCAGCCCAGTGCATGTAGAAAAAGCTGCAAATACATTTCGGGTGTAAATTCCTCACTGGAATAAGGAGACTTCATGGGAATTAACACGATGCCAGAAACTGTTTTATTTTGCCTGCTGGAATTTTTCTTTTTAAGCATTATTTTTTCAAAATAGAGCCTTTTCTGTTTATTTGGGCCACTTACATGATAGCAGCTGATATTTTTCCTTTGCTTTAGATGGTTTCTAAGGTTTTTTGGATGCCTACTTCATAGTTCAAAGTCTACAGTGATCTGGTTTCTTCTATTTTTTTTTTCTAGTTCCAGTAAATTACTTTAACCTTGCTCCTGCTTCCTTGTTCCCCCTGCCCCCATCGTTGTAGCTCCTGCCTACCCTGACACCAGGAGACAAATGCTTTGCTTTAGAGCTGTGATTCAGACACAGTTCACAAGCTATTGGTTGAGTCAATGAGTCCTCTTGTGCTTGCCTACAGTGTAAGTGTCACCACTGTGGCACCGTGACCTCCTCCCAGTCCCCACACAGCCTCAAGCCCCCATTTCCACTTGGGCATGACTTTATCCTCCCAGTCCAGAGGAATTGATTTCACTCTGTGGGATGGGTGTTTCCAATGCAGCCTCGCTACCATTATTTACTATTGCTTGTCACTGCTCTACTCTGAGACAGTGCCAGGTTATCTGATTGTGTCCTCCTGGAAGCTGAGTGGGGAATGTGAGTACAGCAGCAAAGGGTGATACCTGATGTCCCACTAAGCTCCCACGTTCCACTGGGAGGTGCCCTGTGGCAGAGGTGTGGGTGCCATAGGGACCAGCTGGGTGGTTGTCCAGTGAATGGCTGTGTGAGCTGTGAAAGGAATTAGAAATCCAGGTGACAGCTTGCTCTTCTTCCATCTATAACCAAGAAAACTGATGGCTGCTGGGAAGGGAGGGAGCTTCACACCTGTTAGATTATAGCAGGATATTTTGTGGTGTTCTAAGGATCAGCTCTCAGATGGGTCTGTTCTTCAGATGAATCACTGAAGCACGGTCCTTTTTTCTAGCAGAAGGTTAGGATCTCCCAGTACAGCAGAAAAATAACATTTTGTTTATTAACAGACCTAACTGAAGAGGAATGTGGGAATATGTGGAGCATGGTAGAAGCAGAGATTCGCATCGAGATGAAGAGGGTTGAACTTTTAGATTGGTGTGAAGGAGACTCACAGACAGTGGTGGCTGCAGAGGAGGAGGAGGTGTTGTCCACCAGTATTGGCAGGACTTGAGAAGCTGTAGACAAGCAGAGAGGAGGAAGGGAGTGCTCAGCTGCAGAAGGACTGAAGGAGTTTAAAGATAGGCCTGTGTAGGCAGGCTGGTGCATTATGTGAGGAAAGGGCAGTATAACTGATAATTCATTATTACTGAATATGTAGAGAAAAGAACTGCAGTGAGGGTTTTGTCAGAGACAGTGAGAATAAACATGTTAAAATGCAGGAGTATTGACAGATGAGACTGCTTTGTTGTGGAGGAGGGTGTTTACACAGCTGGTGCTAGAGAAGTAAACTGGAAAATAGGGATACAAACAAGATGAAATCTGAAAAATATGAGATTTGAACTTTTGTGAGGGTAATTCTCTTGGTAATAGGTGAAGCAGAAGACTAGAAGCCAGCATTCTCCATGAAAGATGCTGACTTTTGCCATTGAAAATGATTTTGCATAATTTGCCTGTATAACTGCATTATTATTTATACATTTTTCTACAGGATGTTTCCATTTACTTTTCCTTATAATAGAAGATTCCTCTACACTGTCCAGAAACCATTTCCTACTATTGTAGCAATGAACTTTCCTGAGACTTAAGAAACAAACCTGGGTGATTTATATAGATTTATACTAGATCTTTTCTCTTTTTGATTTTGATAGCATTTCAAGGAAACAACCTTGATAGAGTCCAGGAGTTCTTACAGATTTTGTATTCACAGCTTCCCATCAACTCACACTGAGCTTTCCTTACTTATTAACTGTAGTTACTGTAATTAAGGATTTTAAAAAAAGGTTTAACCAATGTACTTGGATAGTATAAAGCTTGGTATTAAATGTGTAGCTCAAGATTATGAAAATTCTAATATATTAAAAAGCAGAACAGTTGCTTTACTATACCTGGTTTTGTAGTACGTGTATAGTTACAAAGTGAACGTAAAGAAGTCACCTGATGCACTTCTTTCCATGTTTGTTACCAGAAAGTCTTTTCCACCTTAGATGTCAAAAATAAATTTCCTTCATGAACTTCTTGACCTCTGAAAGTCAAGTGAGCTTTCTGTATGTCTGACATCAGCTCTAGGAATAAAAGTTCTGAAATGAGCTTTGGTTGACAGTGTTAATAATGACATGTAAGAAAGTAAAAACTTTTTGTCTAACTTCATTGGCTTTCCAAAGTAAATTGACATAAAAATTTTTTTTTCTAAGTAAAATGGAGCTCAGAGATGTCCCATTTAAACCAGAAAGTGATTGCTGTTTTTACATACTGACTTTCTAAGCCAAAAGGGTGTTTTCTCCTAAATCATTTATCTTAGCAGAATTCCTTTTTAATGAAGATGAGCAAGAGATAAAAATAAGCCCACTGTTGTCCATCCACAAAGTGAAATGATGTAATCCTCTGAAATAGGAAGTAGGTTTGCAGTGGTATTTCTCTGCTTTTCATCAGCAGTCATGTTTATAATACCTATTTTTGAAATTTTTCCCTTTTTTCAACTGAAGATAAGAAAATGTTTCTTAATACTGACTTGATACCAGCCAAGCTCTTTTGCATTTTACAAGGTGCAGTCCTCTTTCTATCTGCATCTTATTTATAAACACACACACACTCTCAGTTGGTTTTCTGAAAATCAGACTCAGTTTAGGACATAATTTTCCCAATATTCTTTATTCTATTTCATTATTTTGAGCTTTTCAGCAAGCCATGAACTTTTAAAAGGACAGACCTCCTTCAAGCTGGACTACTACACACTTGACTTAGCAGTGTATGAATCTGATTTAAAGTTGGAAAGGATAGTGCAAAGCAATAGAGAGTTGCTGTTCCCACTGATGTGGCATGTGTGAGACCACTGTGGGGTGTCACTATGTCTCATTGTTATATTTGAGTTTTAAAATAGTTGTACGTAATCTAAAGGCTTAACAAAAGTTTGCAAAGTAGTTGTCTTTTAGTCTAGCATTCTGTTTTGCTTAGTGGTGATAAAGTTCAAGACAACTTGTTTTACAAGGTGGTATAGGAAAAGGAGATTTTTTTTTTTAAATAGGAAAAAGCTCTTCCAGCAGCTAGTGCCATAGCAGCATATAATGTTCTAACAAGACAAATTCAGAATAGCAGGAAGATGTTACTTTTGATGAAGTAGTTAACTGCTGGAATCTAGGGTGGTTATTGCAGAATGTCTCCACACGGAACTGTTTATTTTAAGATGTTTCCAAAACATTTGCAGCCTCACTCCAGAATTTTGCACTAAATGCAGGAACTAGTTGTTGAACTTTACCTGTGTCATCCAGGCAGTGAGATACAATGGCTTCTTTCATCATTAAAATGCTTGGCTCCTGGACTTCATATGAAATACAGATACAGAGAAGTTTACTTAGATTTCTTGGTCTTGGAAGAGCCTCCTCCTCCCCGCTCACAGGCTTTTTAAGCTCTGCTCTTGAGGACTGGTTTTCTACCAAATGCACGTGCCTGCTTCTTCAGCATCTAATGTTTCTTTTTAGGAAGGGGATGGAGACTATACTTACGTAGAAAGACTTAGAATCCCACTTGATCACGGGACTCTGTTGGTGATGGAAGGAGCTACCCAGGAGGATTGGCAGGTAAGAACTCCTTGACACTGCTTATGTGCTTTACTTGCAATGCAGTTTTCCAGGTATGCTGAGGCACTCCCATGAAGGTATGGGACATTCTGCTTCCAGTGGCACAATTGTTTTCCAAGGCATTAGTGTGCTTTCTGCCTCAGAATTTCAGAGCACCACAGAAACAATGGGTTTGCTTTCAAGTGCCAAGTGATGCAGCAGGAATCAGCTCAGATGTTCCAGCATTAAAGTTCAGCAATGAAGGTTGCAGCCTGCAGTGGAAAGAGCAAAATCAGTGTAGAAGCTTGGAATATCAAAAAGTTGTAACTTAATTTAAGAAGTCTACAGTAATGTACAAAGACTTTTTGTTTTCAATGCCGCTGAGCAGTCAGAACCTGATTTTTTTACCTTAGCTAAGTGCTTAGAAATATGAATAAAAAGCCATTGCAGGAAATGAAGGTTTTATTAATTGTTTGATTACCTGTATTTTAAATGCACAAGCTCATGCTTCTTTTTTTTTTTTCCTAATGCCACTTACAGCATCGAGTGCCTAAGGAGTATCATTCTAGAGATGAACGGATAAACTTGACATTTAGGATCATTTATCCAGAACCTGATGGAGTTTGGAAGTGAAGAGCCACTTTGGACATTGGTGGATATACACCCACAGCAGATCCAGAGCCTTAGATTGCTACGGATTTAAAGGAAGCCTTACAGGAACAGAGTTCCTTGAAGTGATGGGGAAAAGAGTTGATATTATGAAGATCTTTGGCAATCAGAAGCTGCCTGTGTTATGTGGACAGAAATT
Organism: Pseudorectes ferrugineus; assembly: GCA_008033365.1. Classification (NCBI taxonomy): domain Eukaryota; kingdom Metazoa; phylum Chordata; class Aves; order Passeriformes; genus Pseudorectes; species Pseudorectes ferrugineus. Next base: position 3,292 of record QWTY01024795.1, on the reverse strand, counting down.
ATATGTTATTAGATGATACTAAATTGCAGGCCTTAAGTTTGTGAACAGTGATTCTTCTTAAAAGAGCACAAAGCACGTGAAAGATTTGAGAGGTCCCAACTGGAGCAGACGGGTTCAGTGAGCAGATAGTTTTGCGCCTTGTCTTGTCTCTGCTTTACTCCCAAGTCGTGATCTGTGTTGGAGGTAATGACAAGATGGGATTCTTTGAGGTAAAGCCACCTCTATGTGTCTGTACAGAAATGAGAAAGCTGCACTTGGTGATGGTCTCTGGATATTACTCATTTCACCAAAGGGTAATGCACTGCTTTTTATCTGTAGGTTGCAGAGTCTTTTCCAATTAAGCAAACAGTTTCATAAATTAAATAACTACTTGAATATTATACTGGTGTCTAGTGGAACAGAGGGTCAAGGCTCTCTTCTGCCATGCAATCTGTGGTCAGATTTTATCCTGTTTATCCATGGAGACAGGACAAGGAGGACAAGGCAAAGCCAAGCAGCAGAGACACCTGATGACCCTGCTCCTCAGTCAGTGCATATTGCATTAAAGAATATCACTCGGAGGGTTATCTCTTGAGCTTGTGCTGTCACAGATCAGCAGTCAGCACCTCAGACCAGATTCCAGGCTGACTTACTGCAATCCTTCAAGTTTGCCTGCTGCGACTCACCTGCTGCTGGGAAGCAGTGGGCCGAGGACTGCAGTCAGGATGTTCAGTCAGGAGTGCTGCCTATGTGGTTAAATTCTCACTGCAGCTAAATATCATCATTGTATTGGATCAAATCATAGGTTTGGTCCATCTTCACTGCCTGCCTGCAGTAGGATCTAAACGCAGGTAAATACCCTATGCCTTGTAACACGTTAGCTTTGTTCAGCAAGCTAATGTCCCTCTTCACTGTAAGAATAAATTGGTATTGAGGAAATATCTGTCTTTTCTTAGCCAGCATCTGTTGTGGTTTAAATTCTTATTTGATGAGAACAGTCAAGTTATTAATACTCAGTTATGCCTATGTTTTAATGTTATTGATGACATCAAGGACATAAATGTTCAGCCATTTCACTGCCTGTAGTCTGAAATTGGGCAGAATCACTTCTTAGAAGCAGCTTCTCTGCCTAAATCACCATACATTATTCTCCTAAAATAAATTAATGTTATTAGAAAACTTAACTTTGTTATCTAATGATGTCTTCACTTTCATCCCAGTTTGTACAGAAATGTTTTTGGAGTATATTTAATATTATTTCCTGGCATTTGAATCTTTCCTCTAGGCTCTATGATGTATTTCATGAGAATCAAGAGTTGAAGGAGGCAGACACTTACTTTAATGTTTACTTTCTTCGGGTCACTGGAGCTTTGTGCACATCCCTGTATGTGTGTCCAGGTTTGGCAGTCCTGACAGAGAGTGGTTTTCCTTAACCAAGAGATGGTGCTAATTTCTCAAGGTATTCTAAGAAGGCAACACTTTTGCCCATATCCATTCATACAAGCTCCATTTGTTTTCACTCTGTTAAGAGCAGCCAGGCTGCAAGAATGAGTAGGAGATGGGGATGAGTTGGAAACTTTTAAACCCCCAAACCTCAGTCTATGGAAATTGCAACTCATTTGAATTCAGTTAATCTATGGCACATAACTAATGGCAGGACCTTGGAGGCTGATGCTGTTGTGGAAGAGCAGTTTTTCACTTCCTTTCTTGGTTTCAATTTGTAACGTTAGCAAATTTTGGTTTAGTTTCGTTACTTCCTTTGATTTGGGAATAGACCAGGTTTTCCTCCCCAGAGATGAAATGAGTTATGGGAGAAATGTTCTGTCCCCCAGCACTCCTTTTGTTGCTGGAGTCTGCTGCGCTCTGCTTTCTCTCACGTGTCAGCTTCACTGTATCCAGCTGGTTGACAGTGAGGAGAAGGCTTATGGCATCATTCCCCAGCCTGTCCTGTGTGTACTGTTTGCAAGGGGAACAGTTGGCCTAGAGGTCAAGTTTCTTTGTCAGCTGGGAACTTGTGGGTCCTTCCTTCCTTCCCCCACCTCCTCCCCAAAAAAGTCAGCTAGCCAGATGGCAGCAAATTGTAACCTCCTGCCTGCCGAGACAGCAGGAAATGGCTTTGAGCAGAGGAGATTCCAGCCCAGAGCTCCTCAGGAGACCTTTCTGCAGGGACATTTTTCCTATCAGTAGAAATTTGTTCCTGAATGCTACAGGCACTCTTACTGAGTTCTCAAAATGGGTGTGCGCAAAAGGGAGATTTGAGAAGTCTTGAGACTGGTGGTGTTCCCATGGCACCTAAAGATTTTTCACTAGAGACCAGGGCAACTTGCAAATCTCTTGTGCTACTGTTCAGCTGTTTCTGCTGTTGCAGTCAGGTGCGAAGGGCAGCATGTTTAGAATGGTAAATACGCAGTTATGTTCCATTCTTTAACTGAAAGATAGGTGGAGGAACGGAACCTTTCCCCTAGTTGCAGGGATTTGAAAACAGTATTTCTAAAAATGTCATCCAAAAGAATTACTTTCCAGCTATAAAGCTTGCTTTCTTCCTTCTCAGGACTGTTGTGACAGTACAATGTTCTCAGCCAAAAACTTTTTGAAAAATGATTTAAACTCAGGATACCCTAAGGTAAAGTAAACTATATTGTTTATATGTACACAGAGGATTTGAGGGCAGGGGTCTGGCCTGGGGGTTTTGTTTTTGCAGTTGGCACCAGATTCTGCCCATCTGAGGTGCTGCAGCAGCTGCTAAGAGCTGCTTTGCTTGCAGAACACCTCTGTGTCATTTTTTTTTTATGTGGAATATACAAACTGTGGGTTTACTTTTTTCCTTTTCTTTGAAATACACAGTGGTTTGGGTTGGAAGGGACCTTGAAGATTTCAGCAGAGTATATGTGTCTCTTCCAAAAAATGCTCAAAAATCGCATTCTTCAAAACTGTTCATCTGTGGCTTTCAAACAGATGGAATCTACTAATAACCCCAGGTAAGATTCCCTTTTCCAAAACGGCCATCACCTTTTCCAAACTGTAATGGCCCTCAGATTTGATGATAAGGAGCAGATAAATGGAAAAGCTGTCTTTGGTAAGGGTGGACAGTAGCCTGCCTTCCTCAGGGAACATGCAGGATGGAGCTGTTCTGAAAAAAACCCACAACTGGGTCCTTATGTAACCATTCATTTATTTAACAGCTGAATAGGCAATAACATTATTGATTAACCACACTGGTGTCAGGCATCACTCTGTCCCCATGCTACTTGTAATCATTTCATCACAGAATACTTGAGTATTCAAGCACAAACTCTTGGTGAGGTTGGAGTAT
>QWTY01024794.1:0-47008 GCA_008033365.1 Pseudorectes ferrugineus | reverse complement strand
GCTTTTCCCAGGCCTGTGAGACGCGCCATGTGTCTGTGTACCTGAAAGAACCAGTGGGAGTGCCCTTTTCTTCCTGGCTGATCAGTTTAGGCAGCATCTGCTATTGCAGCATGACCTCTTTGCCTGTCCTGTAACATAGCCACAGGATTTATATTAGTTATAAGGAAAAATTTTTTTACAATGAGGGAGGCAAAATACTGGAACGGATTTCCCGGGTGGTAGATGCCTCATGCCTGGAAACCTCCAAGCTCAGGTTGGACAGGACTCTGAGCAGCCTGATGTAGGTGAAGATGTCTCTGCTAGTCCCAAACTAGTCTATGATTAAAACTGATCTGAATTGCTCATGAGTTGCAGCTGACTTGTCTTGCTGTCTGGGCATCTCCCACCTGTGCACTCAGCCACGGCCCTTCTCAAGAGTGCATTAAAGAAACTGGTTTGGGACAACTGGACGTTTAAGAACTACTACAGGGTGATGAATATAAATGCTTTAAATCATGAATATAAATGTTTGAAGAACTGGAGCACATACGGCCTAGTGGCATTTGTCTCTTAAGAACAAATCACCCACCCAAGGAGTTCTGCTTAGATGCTTGCAGTAGTCATCTTAGTTTTTACATATACTGTGAGTGTCTTTTTAAAATCTCTGTTCACCCCTTTCCTAAACAGCACTATCACAGAGATAATTTGATAATTACATAATAAAAATTTTAATAAAATACAATAAGACATTGAATTAATATGGTTCTGATGCATGTATTTCTCTGAAATGGTAAACTGTGACTCAAAAATTTGGGTTTCAAGTCCGTTTTTACCTAAAAGTAAATCTTCATTAAACCTCAACAGTACTTTTTCTTTCTTCCTCACACATTCTCCAGATATTTTTTCTCTGGCATGAAACTCTTTTGGTTTTTAAGTAAATCTGAGTTGCCTGAGGTGGTGTGAGGGCAAAGTCTTTGTCTCCATTCCCTACAAGCACTGACTATGACTATGACCAGCTTTGTTTTTCAGATAGTCATGGAGACTCTTTGCATTTATTGTCCACCTTACACTATTTTCCTGCCTTGTCTTAGCTGTTGATATAGAAGCAGGTAAATCACCACAATTTACAGTTCAGTTCAACTAACATTTTCATTGTTTGATTTAAGACACAGGCCTCAATTGCCTCAAAAATCTGCTGTTTTGCTGTCAAAAGAGCCCTTCACCTGTCCTTGCACAAGAGAAAGGGTGATCAGACAGGAGCAAGAACCACAGTTGTGCTGTCATTATGCCCAGCGGAGGATTTCTTGGTAAGCTCTTGGAAGTAGTTGGCTGGTGGTTGCTGCCAGAGGTCTGGCAAAAGTAGTGAGCTTTTTAATTAAATGTACCAAAAGCAGTAAACTGCATCATTGGTACAACAAACCAAGTAGATACCAAATGCTTCTTCTGAATTAGGAGAAGCATTACTTCTTAGTTATCTCTGTTCCTCTACTTATTCCTTTAACAAATACAGAGCAAATCAGCTGCCTACACTACATCAGTCCCACCAGAGCAATCTGCATTAGCTGAAATAGTTTTGCAAAGGTGTGAAAGTAGAGGGGTTGCTTAAAAATCTCACAGCTTTATTGTGATTCTGATTTGCAAACCTCTAGCTTTCAACTTTTACACCTCTCTCTTTTTCTCTGCTCATTGCATAATATAAGAGGTGCGTCATAAGGTTTATTAGAGTTTATTAGAGTAAGTTGCAGGCCCCACAGTAAGTAAATCAATAGGTTAAATCCTCTGACTACTGGGTAGATAACTTGGGGAATAATTTACCTATACATTTGTGAAGTTTATCTGGATGTGCTAAATCCAGAGTGTTTTTTCCTGCCAGTCTTTTACTCCAATTTACACCCTGTTCAACCATTGAAAATAAAAGAAAAATGCAGAAGGCAGAATGAATTAAGAGATCTTTGGACTTATACCATACTTTTTAGATCTAATACTTCTCTTAGAATGCTTCAATTAATATATTCCTGTAAAAATCATAACTATTCAGCACTCTTTACTGCATTTACTCTCACAGTGAAAAGTTTCAAATTGTATAATGATTTTTTTCACCCTAGTTATTTGCTTGAGAAGGAAATCGCTAACTCTCTTTGTTAATTTAGATAAATATGGGGTTTGGGTTTGTTTTTTCTTTTATAGGCACAACACCAGACCTTCATATTGCTCATGAAAGTTTAATTCTTGATCCATTATTATTTTTACTCTGTGTTAATAATGTATTAGATGTGCTTATTGCCTATCTGTGGATGTATAGATGGGTACACTTTGGTTAGACCAGTCAGAAGTGTTGCTGAGATCACCCTCACTCCAAAAGGATTCTAATGCTTATTGGTTTCGTGTTTTAAGAAAAATGAGTCAGTGCATAAAGGAATTTTATTCAAGATGTACTTATTAGATACGTTGCCTCAGTGAAGGTTATAGTTTCAGTATTGATCAAACCACCCTTCCCTGGTGTACAGATGATTAATTCCCTATTAACTCCTAAGAGAAGACTAACCTAAAGTGTACATTTTAACAAGTGGTACTGCTTCCTCCAAAGTGCACACAACCCCCCCTATATTAAAAGTAACTCCCTAAATGCCTTTTGTGTGCATGTTACCTGCTTACCTTGATGTATTATTTCTATTCACATAATACTTTTTCTTGATTTTTCCAAACAATTCTGCTTTATTCTTGCTGTAAATTATACCAGACATGTGCTTTCTGCATTTTATATATTGCTTCTTATACTAATGTGTTTAGAACTGGTTTTAAAAGCCAAATGAAGTTTTTTAAAATTGTGATTTCAAAACTTTTGCTGATATTAGAAGTTTCTGCCTTTCTGACAGCTGTTAATCGGTCACCAGTGGGACCAACATGTATATAAATATCACAAGTTCTTGCACTGACCAAGTCTAACTTGTGAACCTGTGTTTGTGGATTCCTAAAGCAAAGTATCTTGACTGATGGCTGTTCTGAGACTCTCTCAGTTGCACCTGTTGGAGAGATTTATGATGTATATGAGCCCTAGAGGATAACCTGTTCTCTAGCTGAGTGATTTCGTGTTTCATGCAACATTTGAATGACCAGTAGTGGCCCGAGTACTATCATCAGAAAACTTTGTCATGCAGATCTCTATCAGAAGATGGAGAGGGTCTTGCTTCCAAGTGGTCTCAGTGATTTTGTCTTGCTGAGGGAGTGACAGAGTGGAAAAGCTGGAATTTCAGGCTTTTTGCACATGCTTTATGTATGTATGGGAAAGTTCAGAATGGTTGTGTCTTCATCCTTCTGCAGCGTAGGAAAAATAAACCTCAAAGTACCATCAACCACGAAGACTAATACTTTCAGCTGCAGGCACATTTCCCAATTGCTCACCAGTTTGTCATACATCAGCTGCTGCCTGTAAAAGTATTTCTGCAAGAGTGTGTGTGTAGAAGAAAACCTGATCACATGAATGAAGCTCTAACACTATATCCAACTTGATTAATGCTATGATTAAAATACTGCCAATCTCTCTAAGATTTAGTTTTTAATTACTTCTCTAAAAGGTATCTAAACTTGATATAATTTCTGTGGTATTGGGCATGATCCAGTCTTCACAAATTATTGTTATCTGTGAACCTTACAAGCACAGTTTCATATTTTCTTGCAGAACATGAATGAAGCTGTGAGTTAGTCTGAACCTATTACTCATTACTATGCCATCTCGTGAGATGCCAACACATCAAACATTAGGCTAATTACTAAGTCAAGGCTCTTTCTGTGGACATTTCTGTAAGGGTTCCAGCTAGTCTCACAAACTAGGATTATTTGAGGGCATCAAAGGATTGGTGCATCCTGCAGCAAGAATTAAATAAGCTCAAATCAAGATAGATTTACAGTGACATTACAGAGAAGTAGGGAAGAGAAGCCTTTTTCTTTACATTTTTTGTTTTAAATTTTTCAGTATCCCCCTTTTTCTGACAAGCTGCTTACCATATGTTACTATTTGAAAATGTTGGAGCTGAATAGTATGGGAAGTTTTAGGTAAAACAAAACTATAGTTCTTGAGTTAGTAAAGATCCTAACTTGTGTGGAGAGTGATTTTAGTTGTGAAGTAAAATTAAGAAGGTCCTACCTCTAATGACAAATATTTTGAACAGTGCCTGTTTCCTTTATTCAGAACTCTTTTAACACACAAAGTTTAGAACTAGTTTAATAATCCATGACAAATAAATTCGGGGATACAATGATAATGTTTACTGGTTTTGAACAGCATCTGTGTCCTGAATACTGTTTTCTGCTTTTATCCAAATATTTTGTACAAATGAAAAGAATTTGGATTGTTTAAAAACATTTCAAATTAACTTAAGACAATCAGATTATCTTGATTTGACAACACTATTGTGTTTTTTGGTTTTCTGAACATAATCTTTAAAAGCAGGCTTCTAGAGCAAAAATTTGAAATGATGAATTTCAGATAAACTTCCTGAAATATTCCATGATGTTTGTTTAAAACATTTTAGATTGACAGTCATATTTAACATATTGTGAACATAAAAGATGGAAAATTAATATTAAAGGACAATAAAAGTTGAAAAAGAGGATACAGTAAATTGTTTGCAATATATTTTTATATATATTTCACTATTCATTAATTTATTTGTCATTTTAATGGTAGAAAAAAACCCAAAATATATTTGAAGCCTGCTTATGCGTGGCTTAAACTCATCTTTACTTTATATATATATATATACAAATAAAATTTCCATAATTAGAGAGACTATTCATGGCAGTAACACGTTCCCTGCTTACCTGTAAAACAGATCAAAGAATAATTTTCTTTGAACAGAACTCATCTGTAGGTCCATCCTGCTCCCTGTCTAGCACTTGCAATAGAAGAAGGCCTCAAGCCTGGTCACTAGCTGTGGTTTGCTGCCCTAACATCCACAATTAGCAGATGGAGGACAATAGAGGGTGCATCCCCACCTATCCCCTTTATTATCTGCTTTTGGATGTGGTTTTTCATTGTTTTGTTTAATCTGTTCTTGAACATGTGGTTTCCTCCAACTCTGTCTTTGGCAGGAAGTTACACAATCACTACCCTTTGCATAAAAAAGAACTTTCTTGTTTTAATCCAAGTTGATATGAGTTTCAGCAGGTAACCCTAGGTCTAGGCAGTTAGTCTGTCTCTCTGCCAAGACAGCTGCACCAAGCCCTTATTAACTTTATTTGTTCTTCTCTTGCTTTTTCTGACTCTACCATATCCTGCAGATAAGGAGGGTGCTGCATGCAGTTGATAGTGACAGTATTACATTTCATGTTCATCCTCAGTTATATTCTTGATGATGCCCAGCATTTCATTATTCGTTTTACTTTTTGGCATCTGTTGGACTTTGAGGTGATGCTTATAGAGAATTGTCCATGATAGTTCTGAAATCTGTCTTCTGAGTGGTACATCTCCGACAAAAGGTTTTCGTGTATCCAATATGGAGCAGTGCACTTAAAGAAGTTAAAATATAGAACTCTTTCATAAGGAAAATCTACTGATTTCAAGGCAGATTTCAACAGTATATTTGAAAGGGTGTTTAGAAAGAAAGTAAAGCTGCACCTTCTGTAAGTAACAGTTCCATCTATGAAAAGGTACTACTTAGATAGATAATATATCAGAGCATCTATACATATAAGGCTTTTTTCTGAGGAGCCTGCAAAAATTATTTGACATTTTATGCTATCAAATTTTCAACATACTAATACAGAAGCCTTTTATTTGCCTTTTGTGCAGGATGAATGGCACTTGCTGTAGCCACATTACATCATAATACAGCATTTGGTCAGTGATCTGTGTTTTGAAACTGCAGGATCAGTTCAATGCAAATATCACAGAATAATTGCTTAACCTATCTTCCCCTTGTTCAGAGCTCTTCAGTGTTAAGTGTAAAATGAGCCAGGGTTATGATTTCTGCCAAATCAATAAAACCAAAGGATTTGTGACCAAAGCCTTAATTGTCTTAACAAAAGCATGTATGTCTCTCAAACTAATGAATCATCAAGTATTATTGGCTTCTTTTCCCTTAAACCTTTTGAATAATGCAGATTTTTAAATAGAAGGGTAAATGTTATGTGTGTTAACAGTTTTACAAATTAGCTGTGATTTTGTGCTTTGGACTATGACACTCATTACTGGACTTGTGTCCTGCCATTTCCATTTGTCTGTGATAAATGTGTCAAGATCAACTGATTCCTCATTTTTGTTCAGTTGTTGTTTGGGGTTTTTTTAAATCTTCATTGTGTAGAATCCAAGAGGTTAAGTCAGAATTACTAATCACATCCACCAAACAGATAAACAGACCTTTCCTAATACTCATTCCAGACACTTGACCAGTGATGAGTTTATTCAGATGTAGTGTAAAACCTATGAGCTGGATTAAACTTTTGTGTGCCTGGGATTCCTGTAAGAGAACCTATGTTGTGAGGAAGTTGATTCTCTAAAAAATTCATGGCCTTCATGCTCAGAAAACTGTATTCACATTCACAAAATTCATGTAACAGGATTGGCAGCAATCCTTCTGCTTACTGGTGAGCTGTAGAAGATTTCACTGAGAGGTTTTGCACAAGGAGGTATCGTTTCTCAGTTTATAGTGCAAGTTTAAACAGTAGCAGTAATCCCAAGTAAAATTCCAAATTCAATTAACACTATACATAGTCTGAAACACTAATGATGTCTAGTTCATATTTTACCAGCTGTTGAAATTCAAAGCTTATGAAGGTCTCATCCTGCCGTAAACTGTTCATGCTTAATTCTTTTCGGTATCTTCCAGACACTTTCAGTCCCAGGTAGATGATACATAATCAAGTAGATTCCTTACCAGATCATTAAAGACCTCCCAGTAAAATGTCATCTAAGAACTCACAGTGGTACAATCCAGAGATGGCAAAGTTCATTCATTATTTGGCTCTGCAGGACAACGGGCAATGTGAGCAACAATCTAAGCAGGCACTAGCAATATATGTAGAAAAGTTTCACTAAAAATGCAGGCTAGCTTCCTATTATTTATTGAAGAATATTGCAGAGAGCAAGCCTGCAAAATTGCACGGTATTTTCAGAACTAAGAAATTTATAAAGAACTTTGCTAAAATACCATTGCTAGAGTAAGGAAAGACATAACCTCCTAATCATAAATAAACCATGAAGGTCGTGGTCAACACACAGATGACAGAATGCGACTGAAGGACCACTTCATTCAACTCAGCCTCAGGCACTGGAGAAAAATTGTACTTAAGTGTACTGATATGTCAGAAGGCAATAAAGAACCAGAAATACCATCAACTTCAGGATGACAGTCGCAGAAACCTGAACTCTAAGAGCATTGATCTTATGTGTAAAGGCAAGCAGAAAATGATTGCAGTTGACAGAAACTGTGGATTTGAAAGACAAATCTTAATCCTAAATCACAAATAATGAAGCTAATAGTGTTTGTGAGAAATGTACTGTACATACATATTGCATCATCGAGTACATAACACCAGTATGAAAGTTGAAAAATAAACCAAAAATAATCTGACAGCAGAGTTTAATATAAGATTTGATATGAGTTATACGCTTTCAAAGAGAAAAGTGAAATATTTAAAAGAGAATAGCTTGAACTGTTGAATGGCATCCACATTATTGTACATCTGAAAGTGCCATTGCTAGTACCACTAGAACAATCTTCTAAAAGGGGTTAAAAAGCATGTTTTTTTCAGAAACATTGCACTGCTTGTGTATTAATCTCTGAACAACCACCAAAGGAGGAAAAAAAAGCTATCCCCTCCTGTGGCAGTGAGCCTAAATTTTCACTCCCTGATAATCATTATATTTACAGCAAGACAGTATGTCCTGATATGTCTAAGCAAAGACCTTTGCAATTCCTGCATGCAATAACCAGAGTATTTATCTCCCAGTCAATTTTTCTTATATTTCCTGCAGTGAGACATATGCAGTCTTTGATTTGACAACACAAATAAAATGAGCATTTAGGAAAATTTAGAAGCCAGTAAACACAGTTCAGATTTTTTTTTTAATGAGTGCATCAAACTATAACATCATAATTTTCAGAGACTGATGATTAATTGGACTTTAGGGTCTACCACTTTCCTCTCTACATTTTAATGAATCTAGATAGATAAAAATAATGTTTTAATTCTATGCAGTTCATGCAGTCCCAATTTCACCATCAGAATTTTATGCCTCAAAAAAAATAGAGATTCTGTACCCATGGAGAAAAGTGAAAAGTATGAGCTTTAACTGCTGCATATTTTCTCTTAGTTATATATGCAAAAATAAGCCTTTTCAGTGGATTTTGTGCTTGTGGTCTCTGTAATATTTAAAAACTTTTCTTTGGTAGCTGAATTGTAATTTCCTATCTATTGATATTTTAAGTACATATAGTAGCAAAAATATATAAACCAAGCTGGCAAAGAGCTGACTTTCACTACTAGAGATTTGACAGAATTGCTAAATGTACTGTTTCACAATTTAACAAAACAGGGGTAATTGTGGAGGGTAATTGTGGAGGGTTTTTTATTTCATTGCTGTAAATAATTGAGTTAAAGAAAAAACTCTCTAAATATTGAATGAAAAGTGATAGTGGAAGAAAAATGCAAAGGAACTGTGGAAAATATATACTTGGCATCAAAAGTGGTGTCTTCTACAAGACCAGCAGGATAAAAGCCGTGACTCCAACAATACATTTCATCAGGTATTTCTCATAACAAATTAAAATACTGCTTGGTATGAGCTGTGCAGAATGATTGCAGAGCCACTGTCAAGCCTTGTACTGAAAGCTAATCAACACAGTTCAGTCAGCAATCACTGGATGGAAGAAAAGCTGGAAGTCCTGCAATTATGCAATTGTCTTATATATTGAAAGAACTACCGTCCTACACAGAAACTGGATATTGATAGTGCCTTTGCAGTGGACAGACAGCTGGTTCCTCATTTTACAAATGGTGCCTTTCCATATTTCCATTTTCCCTGGTGTAGGTTTTTATTACATTCACGATGTCTTGGTATGCAAGTCTAATTTCATGGAGGAAAAAATCTTGAACATATTAATGAATTGTTGCTGAAAAGAGAGGGAAAAGACAATATAAAATAATTTTTGGTCAACTCGGTGATGCTAAACAAGAAGTCACTGACCTATGAAGCTTCACTCAAGTTGCCTTAGCTATCAATACTGAAAAAATGTGAACATTAGAAAATTTATTCCTGTCCTTGTGTTAGCCTTAACAAAATCTGGTCCTTTTCTGGCATTAAAAGAAACACTCAAATTCTGAGCATCTAAAAATTCTGCAAGCTGAGATATACATTATAGATGCTATGACAGCTAGAAAGACAACTGAAAATAAAACGAGTTCATTTCCCACTGCCATTTTTTTCCAGAATAGACTCTCTAAACTGAGTTTTGTTTAACTCTGCTGTTTAAATATGGTCTGTTTGCTGAAAGTCACTAGAGGAGTAATGATCGCCTTGTATGCTTTAGTTGACCAGTTGACTACAAAACCAGAATACTCCCTATTGCCCATACCAAAGGAAACGTTTTGAAACTGTATCAGGATCTAGCAAAGACCCAGGAGAAATCCATGTGCTGATAGGTCTCTCCTGATTTTCAACTCAGATTAAACTTTGCAGGATTTTAATGAAATGAATTTGTTTTCTGCAGTTCTGCCCTATCCACAGTCTTTTTCAAATCTAGACTTTAGTGGCTGCTCAGGTGGGAGTGCTGAAGAGTCCACTGAATATCAGTGCCAGTAGCCTCACTGATTCTTTACCTTAGTGTAGGCTCATTATGCTAAACCCTAACCAGAAATGAACAAACAAAACTAAATAGCTCACCTGATTCAATATTTAATGCAAAAAGAACTAACTAATCCCTCCTCCCCCACACCTCCCCAAAATCTCACCATCCAAATCTCACCCCTCCCATCTTAATTGCTCTCTTTTGTCATCTTAAATATTTGAGAACTCATTCCAGAATGAAAATATTTTTGGTCTGTTGATTCAGAATGAATTCAGTTTTGTCTGCTTTGATTTGAGTGAAAATAGCAGCTCTCTGTTTTTTTTTTCTCCATAGTCGGAACATGAAGATCTAAGGTATTCCAAAGCTATATGAGCATGTTTTGATTTCTTTCAACTTATTTATGTCAGAACAACTGAACAAACAAAACTGAATAGAATTTGACCACCTCTTTCAAAACAAGAAATTGTTTGAAGGATTTTGCAAGGAAATTACATGAATGTGAGACTGAACTGCAAAGAGAATAATTGCTCAAATAATTTGAATATATGAGAAAAGAAATAATTTATCAGAAAGTGTGCAAAATGTATATAATACTGATTTATTGCAAACATTTAAAAAAAACCCTTAAAGTGTTCTCCATAAAATACACCTAGAAAATACTTCCCAGTTTCAGCATTATCTCAGTGTTCCCATTACCAAAACTGAAATTGATCTCCTTTCAAAGGTTTTGTTATTCCTTGCCGTAGTTCTTTCTTGATAGGACAGGACTTGGGTTTGCCAACAGAGGGCAATAGTCAAGCTAGGAAAGACTGCATCCATCATTTTTGCAACTTCTAATGAGTCAGAAGGACACATAGAATCCTCATCTGCTTTTATGGATATTGCTGTGTAATTGCAGTGTAATTATGGCACACAACAGCTTCAGAAAATTATCTTTGAAGAAAACAGCTGGTTCTCTTTAACAAACAGAGATGAAATCCTGTCAATTTAAAAAAAAATCCAAAGGAAAAATACTAAAAATATATGCCAATAATAAACAGGCAACAGCAACAAAAAAAAAAGAAGTAACATAAAAAATTGAAATGGATAAATCAGAGAAACCACTATGAAAAATATGACTAAAGTATAAAACATCAGAAAATTACAATGATGTGAATGTTCTTTCATTACATGGTTTTATATTACAAAGCAAACAGGCTCATTGTAAAGATTTCCATTTTCCTTCTTCCACTCATGAGTAGTACGTAAGATCCCGATCCTGACAGCCCTTCTGCATGCTTTCCTCTCGACAGAAGAAATCCCCTTGGTTTCAGTGGAATTTCACAGCCTGATAAGGCCAGCCCCAGCCCCGTGCTGGCTCCAGAGCCCAGAGCTCGCCAAGCCTTGCTCTGCCAAAGAAATACTGACGGCTTCTGTTGGGGGTGAGGATATTAGGATAGGGGGGCAGTGCACCTGGGGCCAGGCTTGGGTGGGTGGCTGAGAAGATATGCCCAGAGCTGGAAATTGCCACAGCAGCCCTCAGGAAGAACACAGCAGCCAGGTGAAGTAGCGAGTTGTGGGGAGAGGAGTTGCAAGGAGCAGGTTTTAGCAGCCAGCTGGGGAACGAGACCAAACCGCCTCCACCGCAGGCCTGGATGTGCACCAGCTGACACTAGCAAAGGAAATGGATATGGATTTGGTGCACTTCTGTAGCGTGGAAACAATAAAATAGAGAAAGGGAATGTTGCAAAACACTTTTTAGTAAGTACAAAAAGTTTTTTCCAAGACTTTTGAAATCTATATTGATATGTAAATACAATTGTTATGATGTAATTAAACTTAACTAAAAATTAGTCCAAAATAACAGTTAAACAATCCATGCAGAAAAATATGTTGTGTGGCAATGCTCTGTAAGCCCTAGCCCTATGGAGCTTTCAGTACTGAACTTTATTTCCTGATGTTAAAGTGGGTGAACAGAGGGACTGGGATTATCTCCCACAGATTAATTTGCATGTGTGTTGTATGGCTCTTCTGTAGGCAGCAGGCAGACAGAGAAGAGGAAAAAATATGCATCAATACTAGTAGTAGTATTTGTGTGCCATGACGAAATTCACCATTAGTAAAGTAGGTTGCACTACCAGACTCAAAATAGTTATTGAGAGGGGAAAATTATTCAGCTTGAAAGCATGTGGCCCAGGTTATGCAGAAGAACCTTATTTGGTATACAGTATGATCTGTGAAACATTGAAAAGAATTACATTTTATTTATCAAAGACTTATTTTATCAATTCTTAATTTGTAGACATTTATAAATGATATGAACACTTGAAATGAACAAGGAGTCTATAACCTATGTCAGTATTACATTATGGAAGCATCACTTATAAGGTCCCAGTTAAGGATGTACTTTGCACTTACAATAGGGTTATTAAGGTGTAATGATATATTTCCAGTCAATTTAACAGCATAACTAATAATGAATTAAAATAGCATATGTTATATGAAAAAAATTAGCAATTCAGGAAGAGCTGTTTAATTTTCTCAATGGTGCGTGTCTTTCTAGCTTCTTACATTCCATTTCCTTATCTGTCTAAAGTTGGTAGAAACAGTGATCAGGCTGGAAAAAACCTCCAATCAGAGACAAGAGTTCACTCTTGCGTATGTGTATTGTTCTCTGTATCTGATGCAGTGCAAGACTTGCCCAAATATTTGTAAAGGCTGGTCTCTAGTTGATCCACTTTGTGGGAAGTCTTATTGCTCCATGGAATGGAAGCTTTCATTTAGTTCACGAGCTTTGAACAATGGAGTGTTCAAATTGGAATGGAGTGTTGAAAGTATAGACTGCTGGAAGTACAGAGGCACTGAGCAGAGGCTTATTCAGAAAAATGCAAACTTAACAGTAGTCTAATCAGTAAACTGAAAAGTACCTTCTCCATTGTTATCTGTGACACAGGCTGGGGAACAAATAACTTTAAGCTGTACCTCAGAGAAGCATGTGGTTGATGTTGCTTTTTATCCTGTCTGATCATAAAAGGTTAGGAAAACAGTCATCATTATGGATATTTCTTGCCAAGAGGACAAAAAAGATAAATGGAAAAGATGGCTTTACGAAAAGGCAGTTGGAATGTGTAATTGTAATTGGAGGAAATATTGGCAAAGAGTATAACTGAACAAAATATTGAACATACATGAACCTGTGTTTTAAAATGCTCAAACCACAGTTCCATTTTATGGAACTAAATAAACTACAAGGCATACTAGTAATCAGTTGTGTGTAGAAAATCAAACAAGTTTTTTCCTTGAATTCTGCTGATTACTGAAAGGAATTGTTAAATACTAAAATTAAATACAGATATTAATTTCTAGAGAAGGCAGCGCTGTTTTTGAATCAAAGTGTTTAATTAATAAAAGCAGAATTTTACCATGCAGATATTTACATTTTTCTTTAATGTGATTATGAAAAATTATTTTTTTACATGGTAACAACAATTGGCAGATAGTTTTATTATTTTCAAAGGAGACATTGCTCTGGGGGTTAATAATTTAAGGATGGACATGAAGTCAGACACTGGGAGGAAGAACAAGGAATTTGTGGGTACACCAAGGACAAAGAGTTTGTTTATCCACAGGGATTGCATAGGCTGTGGTTAAGTGAATTATACCACCATAATGTTGTAATGCTGACATAGAGAATAATTGGTTCACATAAACTTCAGTGCTGTTTGTTCCTTGGTTGGCTTTCTAGAAAGAGCTCAAAACTGGAAACATTGAGAGTGAAAGCAGCTGTGCATGCCAGATTACGTTCCATAGGCAGCACCTCTAAGTGCAAAGGGACTTCAAAGAAAGGAAGAAAGAATTTTCAGATGACAACTTTTTGCTTTGAAGATTTGGTTGTGATACTTCTTTAAAGATGAATATGACTAGGAAGGTGTACCTGGCTGGGTAATAATAATTAGTCATATTGGTGACATAGCAGTATCTATATTTACATCCAACCACAGGAATAGGAAGTATCCTTAGAAGTGATACGTAAATTGATAGATGCTTAAAATTTCTAAATAGAACTTTAATAAAATAAAGACTAGGTGAACCCTGTCAATCCCAAATCTATTAATGAATCCAGGGTAGAAACCTCTATATTTTAAGCGTTTTGATGCAGATACCCAGGGTACTGCATGTGTTAAAAACTAAGTTCTGTGTTTTAGGGGCATATCTTCTGACTTTTGGGTGTGTATGTGGGAAAAGCACCATGTGTTTGTTGGATGTGAGAGCTCTCACAATGGCCAATGTGTTTTAATTCCTGGTTTTCATCCTCTTGTTTTGCTACAAACAAGTTTTGACTTGGTTGCTTTTTGTGTGGGAGCATAAGGTTTTATGGCCATTTTTGTGAAAAGCTGTTCATCTCTGTGTTTCCAATTATGACACTAAATCTAATAAAAATATACCAGTTGGAAGAACATAACTTGTATGGGCAGAGTTTTGGAGGGCTTGATACCTCAAGGCCATGTCTTAGATTTATCTTTCATCATGTGGGAAGATGGAATTGAGTAGATACAATTCAGTCTCTCAAGAGATGATGACAATGTCAAGATTTTCAGTCTTCTTTTTGGTAGCTTGCTGGTTTTTAAAAGCTTCTTGTTTTATTTCTGCTTAGTTGTAGTGAGCTGTCAGTTTTTAAAAATGTTTTTTTCATTCTTGTTTGTTTTGAGGTCAGATAGAAAAAGGACTGTGTGCACAGCAACTGAAAAAAAGAAGGAAAACGTGTACTTTTCTGAAGTTCAGACATATATGAGTAGTTGAAATAAATATCATAAAGGTCAGACTATTGAGAGTTTCACACCCACAGAAGTATCTTAATCTATAGCTTCAAAATAGATATATTTAAGGTAAGACAAATCTGTATTCATAGAAGTCTTGTATTTCAATAGTTTTGATTTGGGTGAGGTTATACCACAGATATTAATGACTATATGACTTATTTTATCCTCTGAAAAAGTATACGGAGTTTAATTGTCTGTTTGCTAATGAAGATTTTTAAGTCACCTTAAGCCTCATGGCAAATTTATATTATATTTAGATGACATAAGAAGAATGCTATCCCATGTTCCTTCCATTTAGTTGTTCTGATAAGATTCCTTACTATGAGATATCTTCCAACAATGTTTTTCTCGGCACATCTGAGTCTGGATATTCTAACAGCAGAATCTTTCAAGTTAAAAAAATTAAATGAATGATAGAATATGTCACTCTCTTTGTACTACTTCTTCTGCTGGAGACTACTTCTTAGCTGCTGTGGGGAACAGAGTTTTTTCATTTTCTACTAAAGCCCTCATCCAGATCTACCTAATTCTCAAATGTAGGTAAAAAGCAGCTCCACAAATGTAGCTTATATTCTCACAGAAAGTCACAGACTCAACCAATAGTTTATTTTGGTTGTCCTTGCTATTTTTTGAAGTCAGGCTGCAATGACTTCATTTCCCAGCAAAAAGTTTTGTGTTCCTAAGGATTTCAAACTAGAGCTATGGGGTGTCCTGCAAAGAACCCCACAGCTCCATGCAAGCATGCTCTACAGCCACCTAAAAATATCATTGTCCCAACTCAAAAGCTGCAAGCTATTTAAAAACCTACCAGCTAGTGAATCTGCTATTTTAAAAGATTTGTTTTTAAATTGTCCTTTGTTGTGAAGGGGAACATACTACATATGTCAGTGTTTCCAGTGTATTTCCTGCCACCAAGACCTCCATCTTCCATCTAGTCATTTGTAAGTACCCAAAGTTGGCCACGAGCCTGTTTCTGAGAGAGTTTCTTCACCAACATATGGCTGTGCTCAGAATGATTGCTCTGGCCTTCAGTCTGCTCATTTAAACCTAATGAGGTCCACAGAGGTGACTGTATGACTCACACAATGAAGTCATTTTTCCAATTAACATTCTGACAAATGTCTTATAAGTAGAGCTGCTTCAATAGGTTTCCACAGGTGGGGGAGAGATCGGGTATCACAAAATACTCAGTTACTTTCTTCTGATCTGAGAAATTCCATTCACTCTAGAGTGTGACCGTTCACACAACAGATGGATATTTCATGTCTGTGTAGTGTGACCCATTCCTAAATCAAACTCTCTATCTGCAAGCCAAAGTGCTCATGCAAGGCACAAAATTAACCTTAGTCTTGAGTAGGCACTCATAATGTTCATACTAAAAAGCTTTCCTTTTATTAGGAAGTCTTTTATTCATTATTGTGGGATATAATGTTTGGAAATGTAAGCAGCTGACACCTAATGGAAGACTTTTAAGTAACCAATTGAAAAGCCATTCTTCCTGTCTGCCCATGCCCTTTCATTTTAGTATTTGTGAGTGTTTACTCAAACAGCTTTTGTTGCATGAATGTGAGAGGAAGAAGGGAATCAGAAATCATCTAAAGAGTATTAATTTTTTTTATTTTTACTGGCTAAGCATTATTTGTTATTTCCACATTTAAAAAAATATGAATCTGTTTAGAGAGCAGAAACAAAACCACATGATTTAGCTAGCAGTTATGCTCTACAGATTGTGAATTGTCAAATAAACTGTCAGCAGATCTCCCAATGTACTGAAATTTGGTACATATACTGTTCACATATACAATGAAAACAAGGAATAAATTCATAGGAACTCAAATTCTTTACCAGACAAATTGGAACAGAAAAAAGTAATATAGTGTTGTAGATAATGTATGCATCAGCTATCACTAATTGGAAGTTTTATACTTAAAAGAATAATATTTTGACCTTCTTTGATAAAAGATTGAAATTATAAACAATTTATTTTTCCAAACTCAACTCTGTTGATATATAAAATCAGCATTACTACCAAGTAAAACTACAATAAATTGTGCAGAAGCTATTCAAGAGAGAAATTGAAACTACTGAAATTATCCCAAGATACAACAAAGAATTGAACCTGTGGCTTCTTTCCTTTACAGATTGTTTGGTGCAACCTTTCAAGGATGTTACGGTGCATTTTTAAGTGGTGGTATTATTATTATAATATTTATTATTATATCCATTAGTATATTTATTATCTTTTTTATTATCTATGGCTTTCACTTTGAGGCTTTATTGCTGTTATCATGGAAGCAGGTAGTGAACCAGTTTAACCAGTTTAACCTATGAAAAGAGACATAGTTCAAAGAAAGTCCCTTGTATGAGATATCTCTTTCATATTTCAATGAATAGATCATCTCAAACTATGTGGGAGTATGAATATTAGAAGTAACATGAAGTGCAAATTTACTTTTACACTGTGTAAAAGTAGTAAGGGAACAAAACAAGCAGGGAAACTGTCTCAGTAGTAATGTTCGTACCACAATGTACTGATATAATTGAGTCAAGATTTGTAAAGTGTGATAGTATCTACTATTGGACCAGCTTCTACAGCTGGGGAAAAAAAAATGCAGGCTTTTAAATACATATGAACTCTAGCAGATTTGAAGTAGGTGAAGAAAAGTCCAAAGCTAAAAGCTTTGTTGCTCTCAAAATATAAATATGACTCAATATGAAGCCCTATAGCAATACTCAAATTATTCTGAACTAGCCAGAATGAGGCAGTGTTGCCTAGACAGAGAACTGTACTAAGGGGCTACAGTGACCAAAGAAAGGATTTCTGCAGGCTCTTGCAAACTTACCAAGTCATTTATAGGTAGCATGGATAAGGGATCCTGTAAGCCAGTGAACAGTGAGCCATGGAGGCACTCAGGTGCTTGTGTTCTGTGGATTTTTTGGTTATACTAACTGCCTTTGGAAATAGAAGTCTTACCCATTGTGAGATCCTTTTCACCTTCCTCTAGGTGTTCTACGGAATAAATATCTACAGGTAGGGCTGTTGTTTCAGGTTCCCATCATGGAAGTGGGATAGAAGAAACAGGAACACAGTTCATCTGAAACACCTTTGACAACAAATTACTCCAACAGCAGATGACTCACCTACCAAAACAAGGGACAAGAGAAGTCCTCTCTGTTTAATGAAGTGATCTCTAGATTTATAGGAAAAGTGTTGCCATCAATATGTTTTTCTTGTTTGATTTTGCTTTTGTGGAACAGGAAACATTTTTCCTTTTACTTACCATTTGCAGTCAAATTATTTCCTATTGGTCTCAGTTAACATAGCCTGTTGTGAGCACTACTCCTTAAGAATATGATACTGTAATATTCAGAAGTCCATTAGTGAATCCTTCAGAGTGACTTAAAATTAATCTGTTAGCATAATACCTCGATATGTTTTTCTTCTGGTACAAAGCAAAACCAACTTTTCCCTAAAAAAATCCCATGCATTTAAATGGTCAAGTAGTTGGACAGAAAAATCAGGTTGGAAAGGGTGGGATAGAAGAAAGAGAGCAAGATACCAGCCTTCTATGATTCCCGAGGAGACAATATATTTGATGATCTCATCACGAAGGTTACTAAATAAATGAAAGTAAATGGCTGGTTGATTCCCTTTAATTCAACATGTGGTGTAGACACTTCCTTCCTATTCCCTCACTACAGTACATTGGATCACATTAGGCTTGACAATAAGGATTGACTTAGTGGTTTTCAGTTCTGTATAGTGATTTTGATTCTTTTTCAAAATGATTTACTGATTGCTCTAATGTGCTTTCTAATTCCTCATTTTGTTGGTGGTGCTTTTGTTAACTTTTTTTTTTTTTTAAGCCATTACTTGGGTTTTATTGACATACATTAGATGTTAATTTCCAAATTTATCAATTTGTTATTACTATAATAACAAATCTATCGGTTTTGTTATCAGATCACTGGCCTTTTAGGTCTTTGTTTTCCTTTTAACTTTTTCCCTTTTATTTGCTATTTCAGTCTCTCTGTTGGGTGGAGTGTGGGATGAGCATAATTATCAAGGACCATAACTGGCTACCAAAGTTACTATTGCATTAAGGCAGGTAGGAATTTTAGAGTGTGTTTGATGTGAAACAGGAATGTAGTACAAATGCAAATATTCCCCAGTGTAAAATAAAGCAAATGAAAGGAAATGAACATAAAGTACTGATTCAATGGTTCATGATCAATGCTAATAAGGATGTTGGAATGGATGGTTTAGTATTTCTGAAGATGGTTACACAATATTAATCCACTGTCTTGAGTTATTTAATATGTCCTTGATAGATCTAAGGCATTGGTGAGGCTTTGCATACATCCTGGAATTAGTGTCATTTAAAGAATTATCAGTTTTTATTGCCTCTCCTACCAGTCAGTACAAGTTAACTTATTAGACTGTAAGAGACAGAGAATGATGGAGACTGCAAATTCTTTTTTTTTTCAAATTTCTCATAGTCATCCTTTCATGTGACTTTCATCCTTATTGCTTAACAGCTACGATCTTTCTCCAGTTTATTAATGGTAGAACTTTTGCTTTTAAAAATTGGTTGACCCAAGTAAGTCTTACAAATGTCTTCAAATATTTTCATGTATCCAGTTTAATTAATATGTTACTTACAAGACTTTAACAGAAATCATTAGATATGGGCTCTTTCACCATTACATATTTTAATGGCAAAATCAATCAATTTCTGGTTTATATTATTAATATTGATTTACTTTCATTTTCCAAAAATACCCATCTGATAGCATAGTGCAGTGGTGCTGGTACTTCATCAGGTTTAAAGTCATCTTTTCAAGGCAATTTTGATCTTAGTCAGGACTGTTTCAACCGAAGTGGACTGATAATCAATAGAGAGAGAAAATATTGCTGTGCTTTTGGGACAGAAGAATTGGAATTTCAATCTATTTTTTAAGTTGCTAAAGGAAGAAACTTCTTCCTAACTTGTTTTTTGCATGCGTTGTAAAAACGTGAGAGTAGCCAGAGCCCTTAGGTTACTTGGTTTAATTTAAGCAGACTGTCTATTTTTTCAATGCATGTTGACTTCTGGAGCACCACCTTTTTAAGACATCTCTGCTATTCCTGCTTATGTAGACTTCCTGCTTATGGAGCTGATGAAACTCTCTTCGAAGAGAGATGTTATTTCTTTTGTGTAAAGGCTCCAAAAAATGAGACTTCAAAATCATATAGGGCATCAAACCTGCCCCTACAACATTCAGTGATGTGTAACAAGCTCATTCTGTTGACACTGGCAAGTGCTGACTTTAACAACATGATAGCTAGAGATGTGTGAAATGTTCACAATGAAGCCAAACACCTCTGAAGTTTCATACTTTTAGAAAAACCCTTCATATTAAAACCGACGTAAGCCTACTCTTGAATTCAAAAGGATTTTGACATTGAATTAGGCTCAGAACTTCATTCTAATTCAAAACTAATTCAGGCGTTTGTTATTCTATTTATAGGCTTTTGTAAAAAATGAGTACTTTCCTCAGAGAAAACGAGTACCGATCAAAAGCAATGTGAATATTCCCACAAGTTTTCAATGATCCATCACAAAAATTTTCATGGATCTCATAATGTAAGATTATCTATTAACTCTATTATTATGCTAAAATAATAAGCACGTTCATTTAGATTCTTCCATTTCTTTTAACTTCAAAACATTCTGGTGCAGTCATCCAGCCAACAGCCCACACAACATTTCTGGCCTCGAGGCTGACTCAATCCAGGCAGATTTATCTTTTGAAAAGCTGGTACCACTATTCTGAGACAGGAAAAAAAGCTTCTGACTGAAAGTAAGGGTTGCCAGACATGACTCAGTCCCCAAACCCAGAATCCTGTGCTATGCAATGTTTAAAATGCCATTTCACATTAATAAGTTATTTAAAAAATAAAAGAAAAAAGAAAAGAAGAAAAAAAAAGAGAGGGAGAGGGAGAGAAGGAAACTGGCACCATGCCTACATTCCTCCTGAGCCAATTTTGCACTTGCCCAATTGCAAGTATAAGTGGAACCTGCATTTGGATGCATTTTTGTGAATGACTATTTTACAAAGCCAGTGAAGCTCAAGAAACAATAAAGTATTGGCTGTTTTACAGTCATATATGGTTATGGTGCATCTGCTGAGGTATGGCCAGTAAACCAAGTGTGATATGGAATGTGTGAATGTGATTTGCTTTGACCTTGGTATGTGAGGGTATCACCAGGCATATATTTTCACTTAGACATGTAACTTACCATTGGACCAGAGCGAACATGCACTAGGACGTGTGATTTGTGTATTTGTAACAGAGGGAGGGGGCCTGTACTAGGCATGGGATCTTTGATGTAGTAAATATCCTCAATTACGGAGTCTGGAGGGAAAGGAGAAGGTGAGAAGGTCAGATTGTGACTGTCTAAGGAAGTAAAAGGAACAAAGACTGTTTCTTCCTTTGTACTCACCTAACAGTAACCTGTGAACCATTTCCATCTTAGCACTATTTTGACCTGTTTAAAGGTCATGCATAAGAGAGCAAAAAGGAGAAAGCTTTCTTTGTCAGCTCTTGTAAAGATGCACAAGGGACAGAGACAGTCTTGCCTGATCTAATCAAAATTCTGAATTTTCAAGCACATTTCAGAAGGGTAATTAGAGCTGATAATGCTAAATAAAAGTTTGTGTCTCTTCTCGTGTCAATGAGTCTTCTGTATTTGACTGACTGAATATTTGAAAAAAAAAATATTTAACTGGATCTTAACCTTCAAAAAAAAAAGGAATTAATTTTCATTTTCTCTCCTTTCCATCTTTTGGATAGTCATATCTCTTGCAACTTATCAAAAATTTTCAAAATAGGACTGGTTATGAAAAACTGAATCATTGAGATTTTTGCTCCAGCACACTGTAAAGATCTTATCAAAAAATTGGCAAAATGTATCACCTGCTCGGACATGAAAGCGTGTGATTTCAAGTGTACGAACTAAAAAGCCCAGTGTAGAAAAGCCTATGACTCAGCTGTAAGACATTTCATTGCACGAGAGCCTCCATGTGCCATTTAAAATGTATAAGTGTCATCATAAACCTCCCACTCTCCTAAGAATAGAGCTATCACTGGACCCTGTTATCTCACAACCCCAAGGTACAGTATGATAATGATACTGCTTAACATCAGTGTACAGAGAGAGAAAACACTGGAGATGCCGCAAGCATCTCAACTATAAAGAAAATCAAATTAAAATATTAATTTACTGATTAATATAACATTAGATGACCCATTTCTCCAGCTTGTTAAACAACAAAGACTTGCAAAACTAAATAAGGGCCTAAGAGATAAGTGTTTTAAGAATTCCCACAGAGATGTTTAGCTCCTTTTTAAACATCATTAAAGATGTACTTTGCATATAACAGGCAGTTTTATTTTTTTGCTGCACTGACAACTCCTGCTTGTTTGTATTAATACACACTTTCAAAAAAAGGTTGCAAAGTGAGGGGTTTGGTCACAGAATTTGAACAATCAGCTCATACTGTAGAATAAAAAACATAAGTACAAGGTAGACTTGGGAAGAAAGAGAATAAAATCGTGCAGGTAAAACATGGGGCAGAGGGTTTAAAGTTTGATATGTAAGTATGCAAAAAAAATTTAACCTTTTGTACCCTCTGTGCCTGGAAAATGCAAAGGAGAAAAGTTTCTTTGCTGATCTTTTCCATATAAAATGCCTGCTGTTTGAGAAAATGGGAAATTGCAATACATGATTTTTATACCAGAAATGGCAACCTAATTTAAAGTAACTTACTTCAAAACTAAAAATGCCATGGTTAAATTCTACAGCAAGTTTTATCCCTGTTGTTGCATGGTAATGTCCCATGACATCAGGATATTGCTTGAATTTTTTGTTCTATATTTTACTGAAAAATGTCAGTAGAAATATTTAGCGAAGTTTTTTAAAATTATCTTTCTCTCTAAGCCAAACCCTCATAATATTAGAATTGTCATTGCACCCCTATGAGACAATGTATGACTTGCTAGGGGAAGAAACTGTGAATCTTCTGTTTCCATGGATAAACGTCTTTCTCTTTTCCTTAGTGATCCAGAAGATATCAGCCTGTAAGCATGGATATTCACCTTGTATGTCACATATCATGTGTATTTTAAAATGAGCTCAAACAGAAGAGAGAACTACAAATTCCAGACTGTTCAGAAAAAAACCAACTACTTCTGTAACAGGTACTTAATATTTTCCTTGCAAAATTTTGCCTTTCTGGCCTTGGCCCCATCATGCATGTGATTATGTAGGTTGGAAATAAGGCAGTTTGGGCTTCCTAAAATACAGGGGGTGTGTGCATGAGTCTGTTCCCTGTATGTGCAGTGTTCCAAGTTCTTATCCCTCTCCTTTTTGTTCTTGTCCCCAGTCACTGCCTCCAGGGTACCAGCTTTCCTTATCCCTGCTCCCATGGCAACAAGTCTCTGTTCCAGCAGTAGTGGCTCTGTCTCTTCATCTCCTCCCTCTGCAGCTACGTTCTGCAACTTAGAAGTAGCTTGATTTTCTCTCACTACTTTCTTTCCTTTATTTATCAGGCCATGTGTGCTTGTTCCAAAACCTCTATTGTGAATATACTGATTCTGTATGTGACACCACTTTAACCAAAGCGAATCCAGGCCTGCTTTCTTTCTTCTCCTAACCTACTCTGAACTGTTCTCTTCTATGCTTGGCTGTCTGAAAGAGGCAAGAATTATTATTATTATTTTAAACATTGTCCTCCCACTTTTCTATGGCAGGATCAGCACAAATTGAATTGAAACAGTAAACATTTAAAAAATGTAAATTAGATTAAGAAAGGTTAGAGTTGTATGTGCCTTAAAAACAATCCAACTGCCACCACTATCTTTGTAGGCAGTTTGTGCCCAGAAAAGATGTGACTTTTTAAAACAATCTGCTAGCATCAAATGAGAAAAAGATTTCAGAGTAACCGTTCCCTTTCATTTTTGGTTGGCTCCTTAAAATACAAAGCAATTTATAACACAAAATATTCATGCTGGACCATGATTCAATCATGCAAACAACCCAGTACCAGCTAACAGTTCCAGAATAAATATGCAGCCTTTTGAAATGCTGAAAGTACATGGGCCTAATTTAAAAATAAAAAAAAAAAAAAAAATTAAAAATTAAAAAAAAGAAAAAAAAAGAGGGAGAGAGGATAACAGTTTAACAGTAGGAAAGGGGTAAGGATCCAGTGTGGGAGTTATAAATCTCAGGGATATTGTAACAGAATCAGTTTATAGATAACAGTAAATTTGTCATTTGCTGACTTGTGATTATTTGGAATAAAACAATGTTGCTGCTAAAGCATATATCAGTGTGCATTACAAGGACTAGCAAGTTCTCCACTTTTCTCTTACAAAATGATTTTTGTTCATAATAAATCACTTGATTCCTTTTTAAGAGCTAACGGGTTTGGGGCCTGAAATGTTCCTTAATCTTAGTGGGAAAGACCGGATACTTAGAAATTGTCAGACTGCATTCTTATGTTATGATGGTATTGAAGAGCTGCTTTCTCCTAAAATATAAATTATTGTAATTTTTTTTAGGGGGAAGGGCTGTTTTTGCATCTGTGTGAGTTGGGGTCCAGCTGTCTGGAAAGCAGGTCTGTGGAGAAGGACACCAGGATTCTGGTGCAAGCTGAAGGAGCCAACAGCGTGCACAGCCAAAGGTAAACAAAGTCCATACTGGGCTGCATCAGCAAGAGCATGGCCAGCAGGTCACAGGAAGTGTTTATTCCCACTAAGCACTTCCATGTGCACTTACACCTGTAGTGCCACAGTGTCCAGCTCCTCACTATAAGAGAGGTACTGACAAATTGGAGCAAAGCTGGAGAAGAATGCTGGTATAGACAGGCGCTGGAGCACACGACACCTTGAAGGAATGTACTTATTTAACCCTTCAAAAAGAAGGCTAAAAGGTGATTTATTTTCTGTCTTTAAGTACATAATGGGTGGTTATGGAGAAACATAGGTAGTCTCTTCTCTGAGATTCACAATGAAATGACAAATGGCGGTGATAAAAAGTTGCATCATGAGACCTTGCAAGGGGACTTAAGGAAAAAATTATTCACAGTGAGAATGGTTAAGTGCTGAACAGAGTGTCAAGAAAGGCTGTGGACTTTTAGCAAGGTTTTCAAAATTTTACTGGACTATGCCCTATTTAATCTGGTCTAGCTTCTGAGTTAGTCTTGATTTGGGCAGATGGTTGGACAAGATAACCTACAGAGCTCCCATGAGCTTATCCTATGATTCATGAGTCTATGAATACCAGTTCCCTAGGAAGATGAATCTGCACTGTACTTTCAAGATTCCTGGAATAGGAAATACTAAATAAAAATAGAATAATGTTTTCACATTAAGACAGATTAGGACAGAACTGGTTGCTTCCAGCTCTTTGAGTACGTCACTTAAGTGATTGTAACCTTGAGTAAACAATAGAGCATCTCTGAGCTTCAATTCTCCTCCAGTAAAATAGAATGAATAATATTACTTCACATTTTTTTTTCTGAGAGTGATTCACCTTTATGCATCAAAGTTTTTTTAACAGACCAAGCCAAATCAGTTACTGATCAGAGATGCTATGGTATCATAGCAATTGTGTATCTGGTCAATGTACATATTAGTTCACAAGCATAATCATCAAATACATGGGGGGAAAAAAGGGCAAATATATTATTCCAGAGTCCTTCTTCCTGGATATAGAAACCTGCTTCAGATAGGTCTGTCATCCAAACAACTGTTTTAATTGTTATGTCATATACACTCCAATAAGGGATATAAGCACAAGGGAACATCCTTTTCTCTCTCAATCTTTTGAGAATTCCTGAATTGATGCTCCAGCATTTGGTCTACTCTAAAATAAAATGCTGTCTCCAGGTCCTTGCTTCCTGGTCCTACCTGCTCTACTTCTTGGCTTTGTGCTGAGATATTGTAGGTGGTAGGTCAGTACTGTGTAAATGTTTTGTGGTTAAAACCCAAAGATGTGATTTGTGTTTATAAGCTTTAAATTGCCTTCCTGACAAAACATGCGCAAGCTGAAAGCTTCTGCTCATGTAAAGTTGTGATGGATTGCATTTTATTGGAACTTATGAATAGCTCTTTGATTTGAAACAATGAACCCTTTAAATGCCTTTAGAAATGATAGTGGGATAAAGGTATTATTCTCCCTCCGTCACCACCATCAGAGAGTGACAAAAAAGGCCCATTTTACAAGACAGACACACACACACATGCACACTCATTCCCATATATACATAATCACACATTCAAATTTATAGACGATGACAAATATAATGTTGAATTTTTTAACTTGGTATTGGATGGATGCCTGATTTTCAGATATAAACTTTGTTGTAAGCACACGTAATACATGTTTATATCAGAATACAGACACTATATTTTTATATATATGTACAAAATATAGATCTTGAACTTAAAACTTTATATGTTCAAAGACACAGAACACCTATGAAAAATACTTAGTGTTTTTCACCTATAGCTGATTTAGTTAGTATCCTGGAAGAAAAAAACCCCAGAGATTAATATATTTTCCCAGAACTTTGATGTGTGAGAATATATAGATTTATTTATACAGATACACCTTCAGTTTTTTCTTTGTGTTTATTTATACGCAAAAAATGTCATTTTCATATTTTAAACATTTCTTTCAGGTGGAGGTTACTTGTTTTAGCACTCCCAAGTTAAAGGGAATATGAAGTCAAGGGAGTATATAGTTACAAGTATGTTACTTCTTTTAATCAGATTCTGTCAAAATAGAAAACTTTGTGTTTCATATGTATGTATATTTAACAGGAAAATAGGGAAAAATAGTAGAGTTAAAACTATTTGTGAAAGCTTGGCTTTTTTTCTGGCTAGAAAGATTTTAGTGGCAATAGTTAAATGTCAAATATGGTTACACAAAACTGCTGCTTAAAACTGAAAATAAAGTCGAGCATACTTGTGAAGACTGTTTCAGAAATTTAAAAAGTAGTAGTGCATAATTTATCAGTGTTAATAGCCTTAGGTGCATTTCTGAGGTAATTCACCTAAACAGTCAACAATTTATCACATCACAATACATAAAATGTACTTTTAATTAATAAATAGACATTCTATTGCCTTTACAGCTACAACAAATCAATCCTTCCTTGCCTTCTGTCTACAGTTTGGGTTCCTTTAATGGGTTTTAATGGGTTTTATTCTACGCTCCCTTAGCAAAGCTTATTCATTTGCTTCCTGGAAGACTTTCTGTATTTTGTGGCATAATCTCAGTGTCTTTAGGGTATCTGCCTGATGCCTTAAAGCATCATTCATTACTCCTGAAATGACACTCTAGCCTACCTTGGAAGTAATGAAGTTACTGTAATGTATTGTAGTTCTTGTTAACAGGCTGTCTGTGAAGTCCTTAAGTTAAAACAGTTTATTGGGAAAACAAGGTGTTTCCAGTATCTCTGAATGGTTAATGAAGTGCTTCACTTGCATAGTCTCAAGCCAGTTGGCAAAAGAGATCTTCATCACTGTCTTATACAGAAGTAAATCAGATGGACCTATTTCTGTACAATAAATGAAATAAGAACCGAGCTCTCAGCTAAAATGCCAACGAGTCTGAGTATGCTCAGAATTTCAAACAGAATATGAAAATTTGTTTATCGTCTCACATTATTATTATAATTGTACAATTATTAAACCTCAGGAAAAGGGAAGTAAAAAGCACAAAAAGGACTCCAAAAATGTCACAACATGGAAAAAAATGAGGCATCAGGACCAAATCCAGTAACTAAATGCTTATAAAACCACTGAAATTTGTGATTTATCTACCTGTAATGTTTTGTCAAGTTTATGTAAACTACAAAACAAAATAATAATTAAAATGTATATATTCATCGAAACATTTCCCAAACAACTCTCTCATGAGCCATGGTATCTGATTTGCTCCTTGGGATAGTTTTTCATAGGCAGCACTGCTTAGAGGAATCTCAAGACAGTCTTATAGTGTTTTCCAGGAAAGGAAAATTACTCTTTTACATCCCTTGTATGCTATAATAATGTTAAGCACATACTAGATGTAGCTGAATATCTGTCTTGTTATAGGACTGAGTTCTGCCTCTACAGAAATGAATTAGATTTCACTTTATCAGAGAATACAAAACACCTGAATAATCTGTCCTCAAAGCTGTATGTATGCATACAGCTATTTAGACATAGGTGAATCCTCTTTGGAAAAGAACCAAAGATTCAGAAACTAAGTTTAAAAATAATTATTACAGATTTTTAAATCAATATAATTGTTTCAAAATGTGGGAGTCAACATAAGTCCTCATGAAAACATAAAGCAGATTTTTTTTTTTGCAAAAACTATGGTATGATCATCAGACAGCATAACATAAGACAAATTATAGATGCCTGGTACAATACTGCTATTAACAGAAAAGGAATGAATACACAGCAATATGCAGAGGCAGAAGTTCATCAAACAAGAAAATGTAACCTGAAATACTAACACATGGAGAAATCCAGCCCCAAAATTCTTTTTTCTTTTCTACCTCTTTTCTTAATAATTTCCATACCTAAAAGTGCAGGTACATATCTCAGGAAATAAGATTCTGATGCTCTTTCTTACTTCTCCCAGCTGTCCTTTCACTCTGTATTAAAGCGAGGTGTCTGTGGCTCTTTACAATTTCTATACACGCAAATCTCTGGTTCTTTTATAGAGCTCACCCACTGAACCAAAACCACAAAACAAATTGGCATTGACACCAGCTGTGATCCATATCCAAAAATTTGTTCCAAGAACATACAAATTTTAGAATTTAACCCACCCTTCCCAAACCTAGATTGTTACTATGGCAAGACATACATGTCATCTTACAAAGGCAGCCACACCTCAGATAAAGAGCGTAATATGTCACAGGTAGCATGAATGAATAGAAGCCTGACTCAGAGACAGAAATATTCCAGTTTCTACTTTTCTCTGTTTATGAATTATTCTTAGATTTTTGACACAACATTTTCAAAAATAAAAGGGATTTTTGACAAAGGTATTACAAAGTAGTAGCTTAGATACTCTGGTTTTATCTCCAAATAACAGTATATTAAGAATAAGAAAGATGAAGGCAAGTTTTTTGTTGAATATAATCATCAAAGAAGTGTTTTGTGGTTGGGCTTTTCTCTTTTGTTTCCTGCAACTTCCAAGTAATATTAATGAACAAAGAGTGTAAAAGGTTGTGAGTCCAGTAGAGGTAAAGGGTAATCACCACAAGAAAATGGTCAAATATCACTCTTTTTATGATTGCAAAAATGGACTAGTTCCATTGCCAACTGCTGTGAACTTTCACCTTTGAAAGTTTATTTAGTTTTAGAGCATGGCTAATTTTG
Organism: Pseudorectes ferrugineus; assembly: GCA_008033365.1. Taxonomy (NCBI): domain Eukaryota; kingdom Metazoa; phylum Chordata; class Aves; order Passeriformes; genus Pseudorectes; species Pseudorectes ferrugineus. The sequence goes on along the minus strand of QWTY01024794.1, from coordinate 18,008 downwards.
AACTTCCTCAGGTAAAATTAGCTGTACCTAAAGTTCTGATGGCAAAGAATGCTGAGTCTAAATTTTTCTCTTGTTAAACTCTACATATCCCAGGCAGGACTTTTTGCAATAACCAAATTATTTTATTACTTTAGGTCTATCCATCTGTGTAAATATATATCTAAACCTTAAGGACCTGTGATGAAATTAAACAGTATTTGGTGAGATTTCTTCCCACTCCTTTGACTTGATTTTTGTTATAGACAAAACAAGTAGCTGCACAGGTCGCTACCTCTATTAGCTATAGCTAATATTCTATATTTTGAAAAATGTCTTTTGCATTCATATCATCAGAGATAGCTCATAGGATCCCATCAAGGTGTTGATGCAAAACCTATTGTGTGACTTGTTCTTATATGTTTTTCTTAATGAGCCGTATCCACTTTGAAGACTAAATTAGGTTATCATCAGACTAACATGATCTACAAAACATTGTAAAAAGGTTAAACTCTCTTAGATGGGGTTCCTGGATATTTATATGGAATTACAAATGCTCCTGTTAGAAGATTATCCTTGTACCCATAGATTAAGGCCACTGCATGAACACTCTTTTACAAATCAATATTAATTAAAAATTATTATGATCAGAGAACTAAACAAAGGGCCTATGCTACTAAAGAAAGGGTATGCCCCAGTGACAGATCACTGTTAAAACCTCTCATGCCATTGGGTGATATTTGCCATATGTCCGATGATTGATAGTAAGATTTAATGAGTTCTTACAAGCAATTAAATAATCAAGGGTTCCTGCTGTTACATGGCATAGCTTGATAGAACAGTGACAAATGAGAGAATATCTGCAACCTAATCAAAGGGACATATTTCCTTGGGAACAAAATAATATTATCCACCAGTGCAATCAAAGGACAAAAGAACACAGAGAGGACGCAACAGAATGAGATAAATTTTGTGCTCTTTTCATTATTCTGGCCATACAGTTTCCATTTATTGAATCCTATTAAATCAGAAAGAAAATTAGGCTACTTAAATATGTTTCATTTGTCATAAACTGTTAGCTAGTGGGTACATATCCATATCCAGTCACCTTAGGCCTCCCTTCCCCATGAAACACTATCCTAGGTTACGGTTTCTGTATTTTTATTTGGTATTTATTTCTATTGTGATTACTGAAGTCCTGTTTTAGTTTGGGTTTTGTTTTTCACTTTAACCAAAGGAGTGCAGTAAAAGTCTGCACTACACAAAATTTGTCAAATATTTTTGATTAATGAATTGTTATAAACATTGTATATCTATATCTATACCTATATCTAGATATATATATGTATGCTTTCTTTTTTTTTTTTTTTTAATTATAGTCCATAATAAAAAATAGGAAGGCCACTGAATTAATTTTGGAGTTTCTTGGATTCAGACCGTTTATACGTTTTAATGTGAAAGAGTTAGTACACAGATTTAAAATCTGTGACTTAGTAAATTTACAGGCCCCTATGCAATGTGCAGTAGAAGTGAAGAGTTTTATCCTGAACTGTAGCCTAGTTTGGCAACACACTTGGTTTGCTTCATTACTTCTTTGCAGCCTAAAAAACATTAGAGTGACATTTAGAAGATTTTCAGAGAACTTAAAATTTCACCAACTATAGACTGAAAGTCACTATTTATTTCTCCATTTTTTAGTTAAAATTGATTGCGAGTAATGGGTATAGATTATATAGGTAACAGAATATAAATCAGCTTATAGTGTCTTTTTAAGAAATATTTTATCTTTGTGATTAGAGAGAGATAAAATTATCTGCTTGGGTCTTGATTAATCAGTCTTTAAAACCATAAACTTCTAACAGCTAAGCTGCCCCATTCAAACCAAAATGCAAATTTCTGATCTAAAAGATGTCAATAAAATAGCCTTTGACTTTGATGTAGTTTTTCCTTTGATTACAAGTAAAGCCCATGATTAAGTATTCTTTCAACTTTCAAAGAATTCCATGTTACAATTAGCTCCACTTTGGATGTGGAATAACACAATATTTTAGTAGTAATTTCTTTTCACTAGAAACTCAAAGCTTTCCTTTTATTTCTGTCAAAAATAAATAAAAATATTCCAAGACTAGACACTACTTTATAGCTAAAATTTTCATTAGAAAATGTAAAAATCAGACTATAGTTATTCTGTATTGATGCCTAAAGAGGCCAACCTAGAAATCAGTATTGTATTTCAGTTAGCTAGCTGGTGTGTAGGATAAAAGTTATTGAAATGCACTAGACAACCAACAGAACAATGTATCCCTACTAATCATTATGTTCCAGTATTTAACATGTGATCCATCTTTAGACTGTATAACACATGACCTTTCTAAAAATATACTGAATTCTTTCCTGGTTTTTTCTGTTGGTGGCACATGGGAAGGGAGATGACCTCCTTGGGAGCAGACCGACCACAGGGCAGGTTGTTCCAGTTCCATCAAGGTTTCCCAGAGCCCATTTCTCAGACTAGAATGTAAGCAGCAGCAAACTGTTGGGGATGATGCATGTACACTGCACAGCAAAACCTCTAGTGGCTTTCGTAGCCACTATACACAATATTCATGGAATTGCAGTCATGGAATCGTTCAGAGACAAAGCACGGTTTGAGTTGGAAAGGACCTTTAAAGGTCATCTAGTCCAAGCTTCCCCAACAATCAGGGACATCTTTTCATCCTTGTCTCCCACTTCTAATGGAATGTGCAAAACCATCTTACCCACAAGGTGATTTTTCTCTCTTTTTCCCAGCTTTGTTCTAATGTGGGATAAGCACAAGTTGTAAAACCTTTGCATTTTCAAAAATTGTTTTCCAGCCAGCTGTGTTCAACACTGGAGGAAGTATCACTGATTCTACTTTTTTCACATGCCAGTACATTTGTTTTGTTTTTCCACACACAAAGCAAATTTTTTCCGGAGTATGTATCATATTTCAGAGATTAGTCATTTTGCTTAATGTGCTAATGGAATACACTCAGGTACTACACCAAAAAGTCAGCACAAACAAAAAATATATCAAATAACTATAAAACCAAGTTAAAGAAATCAGCAAGCAACAAGCTTCTTAATTTTTCAATGATTTGAGTATATTTAGCTGCAGATTCTCTTTTGTATGTATCTTCTAAGCTAATAACAATTTTTAATAAAATCTGACTATGATAAAGCCACAGTTGATAAAAAACCAAAATTCTTTGTTGGATTTCAGCTGTGGACTATTCTGTTGAAGTCAGCAGTGATACATCATGAAAGTGGGATAAAGATGCTTAAACTAAGGCATTTTTTTAGATTAAGAAGATCCATTTGGTTTCTGTAAGTCTTAAAAAATAGATTGCCTACCTCAAATTTTTGCCTTGAATTTTTAGTCAACTCCAAATATGTCAGGTCAAGAACTGCTCAGAATACTGGCTGAGGTTATTTGGGAACTTGAGGAATCATGCTGCTGCAAAGGCACACATGTGCACAATGACTTTAATGAACCTGTCAAGTGATGCATCAGTGTGGTTTAACATGGGGGTCTGTCAGATCACTGATCCATTGGTCACATCAAGTCTGAGCTTAGTGAGGTCTGAGCTTAATGTGATCTAGTGAAGATGAACTAAATGAGTTCCATATGTAGTGAGTGGCAAGAGTCAACAACTCCTACTAAAATAACAACTTTGTTGTTCCAGAAAGCAAACAACCCCTTAAGAATCATGGAGAGATACCAAGTTTTTGGCAGCATTGGATTCCTAAGGACCACTCTCAATCAATATATTCACAAAAAGTACACACCTCATTAGATTCCGTACAGATTGCTAAGCTAGCTATAATGTAAAAACAGGCAGACAGTCTGTCTCAATATTATTACAGGAAGGCTTGGTTAAATTAATAGCTTCTCATTGATTAAAAAATCTTGCATTTTACATGTTCTTAAGTTGGTTCCCACCATTACCTTTCAATAACAGAATATGAGTCTTTGGAGAAATGTGGTTATATTGAACTTCTGTATTGAAATATGAAGGTAGGCAAAATAAGTTGTTTACGTTAACCTATTGTTGTTTCCTGTCATAAAGTTCTCTCCACCTGAAAGATAAAGACAACCCCATCAATGTGTCCTAAACTTTTGTTCTTTGTTAATTTTTATAATATTCCTAGACTATTACAAATGTAGTTAGTTTGGAACAGTCATTGAGCATGACTCCACCAAATCCTTTCAGTAACTACTGAAAGTGAGAAATATTTATCTCCCTGTAGCATTTGCTGTTGTATACAACTCTCAGCTTTTGATTCTTTGCAATTACTGTACTAAACCCAGCTAACAATAATAACACTAGTTCTGATTCACTAAAATGCTTTCCAAATCATCCTAAGGACCCATGTTATGATTCTTGATAGCACAGAGTACTTTGCTAGGCTGAGTTTTTTCATGCCAATGGTATTACGTACACTCCATCAAAAACTGCTTTGAGAGCTTCTGCATAAACCTATTCAAATGTATTTTACTGACATGCAATGTTGGAAGACTTTTCTCAGTACTACAAAATCATCTAAGTACCACAAACCCACAGCATTTTTTTTTTTTTTAATGAAAAAGTATTGTGATCTACTGCCCTTATTCTTTTGTACTTCTGCAAACTCGATCTGCACCACAACCAATCTTACAGGTAAGATATTCTTCTGCCAGTCAAACAGGAAAGGCCAGATCAGATGTCTGACTATGCCCTGACATAACCAGAGTTTCAACATACTAAGACCTGAGTTTCAAGAATAATGTTGCTTGTTTTAGTGCAATGCATATGTCTTCTTTCTCAGCAGAAACACTAAACCAAGCAGCATGTGCTTGGATGCACAGCAAACAAATTGCAGCTGCCACATGTGTAGTGTGACTGAGATATTGGGGTGTGAAAGGGAAGAGACAAGGAGATTGACTTATGGGGGCAGGACAGCTGTGTGATTTTCCTGCTTTTTAGTCTTTGGGTCACTTACAGTAGTGCTTTCAAATGCACGCTGATTTTGTACACTTTGTGGTTTAGACCATTTTAGGGACTGATTATTGAACTCATTGAAGTGGCTGCCTAGAGGTTTGGGATTATGTCTGGAATAGACAACAAGGTAGTAAACTAATGCAGAACCACTGCTAGCTGCTCTTTGGATTCCTTATCATCACAGTTCATGTAACTAGTTTTTGAAAGTATTGACTTCAGCATCATCTAGAGATGGTCTGTGCTTTTGCCACTGGAGTTTTCACTATAAAACATCTAGCAGATTATTTTCTCTTTAGAAAAATATGAGTCCATATGCTAACTGATTTAACTTTGTAATCTTCCAACTCAGTTTTTCATAGAATCATGCCATTTTGTAAAACTGTGTATGGAAGCACTGTGTCCTCATATTGGGCCACTATCCTGGTTTTCTCTGTTGACCACAGTGGTGTATATGCAATGTGGCAGTGAGGCTTTTCCTTCCCGTGAGGCTGAGTCCCTTCCAAGTTACAGGGGTCAAGCTGCATGTTTACTTCCAGATATTCATCTTCTTGGCTGTGTCTGTGCTGACTCCTCTCTTTTTTTTCCCTCTGTTTTCAGATCATCAGAGCCCCGCAGTGCAATGAAAAAATGGTGCTTGGTTCTCAATGAATTCTGTGGAAGTACCAAAGGGAAGAGTAAGCATCTATATTTGGAATAAACACAAACTATTATTAGACAGAGATTTTGGAAGTAGTTGTAATTTATCTGCTATCAGGAGCAATAGAAAACCATATGGATGATAAAAAACATAACCAGGGCAAGGTCCTTCCTGTGTCTGTTGACAACTAATATGCACCAGGAGGGCAATGCCATATGTTTGCATGTACATTACCACGGGGGGCAGTGACATATGTTCACACGTATGTCACCCCTCTGGCCTGCTGTCATACGGCTGTTTCCAAAGGGGAGTGCTCCCTTGAAAAACAGAAACAAACCCCATAAATGTGAGTCTCCTACATTCTCTTTGTCAGCAGCTTTTCTAGGACTGTCACTGCTGTTTCATGAGCAATCAGAACAGCTGCATCAAAGCGACAAAGGCTTCTGTAGCCCTCTCCTATATCTCTTCAAGGTATTGAATGGCGAAGGAGGAAAATACAGACACCCCACTAGAACAGTCACACCTGCTGGAAGAGTCATACCTGCTGAAATAGTAGACCTGCTGTAAACCCTGAGGACGGTGAGCATGTGCTTCTCCCAAAATATTTCATGGATTGTCCTTCTTTGCACTTCCTTTCAGGCTGGACAGATCCTCACATCATATCAAAAGCAGTTCTTGGCAGGATAAAAGAAAGAGTTTGAGTATAGAGGAGTGACAAAGTGAGAGAACAAAAAGGTGTTGTTCATGATACTATCTCCTGCAGTTTTGGGGGGTTGGAGATAAACAGTACTATTAGATTATCCTGACCATTCCCCTGGCAGTGCAATATTATTCCTTGCAATGTAATTTCTAGTGTTTTGTTCATTCCATTTAGTACTAATCCAAGCAGATAGCCTTTCTGTTCTATCTCTTGGGAGACCATTTATCCCTCAATCCACTTATTCCACTATTAGGTAGATTTTCTGAAATTTGCAGTGTATTTTTCTCCTTTTTAATTTCCTTCCTCTCTTTAATTATCTCTTTTGGTGCAAATATGGCTCATCTTTATATATTTGCATTCCCTCAGAGGTCATCAAGTCTGGCACACAGAGCAGGAATGCAAACCGCAGCATGAAATCTGCTTTCAGAAAAGGGTAACCTGCAGGATATTTTGTTTGGTCTCAAATGTCTTGTGATCAAAAAATATTTTGGACTTTGTGGATATGCATCCATTAACTAAGTCTTAATTGGTCTAAGTGTATTCCAATATTTAGATTTGAATGCTGGTAACTGTACCAAGGGCTGTCCGTGAAAGTTTTCATAGGAACATATAAAGCTTCTTCCTTGCTTTATGAGAGCAATCCCTTACTGGAGAAAAATTGTGAGAATATTGCTCTGGACCATGCGCTGTTTAAAGCCCAGTCTAACACTTCAGTATCTGATTGACTTTATTTTCCTCTCTATAATTCGAAATTAATGAAACTATGCTTGTCTTGCACTTTTGTAAAATCTGGGTGTTCACTAGTCTTTCCTGTGAAAGAGCTATGATTTTGGCTTGCCTTTTTCCTTTTCTAGACATTTGTCTACCTTTTCCCCATCTTAGTGTTCTGAAAGCAGAATTACAGCAATTTCACCTCCTTCAATGCCTGGAAGCTTCCCTGTGCTTTAGGTAGCTATGTTTATAGCTCCAGCACCTCTCAGAAAAACTCAGCAGGAAGCTATGAAAGAGGCAGATAGCTGAGGCAGATCCAGGGCATCATCAGAGGGTGGTCTCTGGGAAAAGTAAAGCAAGCTGAGTTGGAGTAAGTCATGGGGAGGAAAGAAAAGACATGATGTGCTAGGTGGAGACAGTCTTCCTGTCCCTGGGAGTAACTGGGTCTGCTCAGGATGGAAATTTCTGGATTAGAGGATGTGGCAGGCAGAACAGAGTCACAGCACAGAGACAGGCTGTGCATCTCAAGAAGAGGGTTGGAAACCACTGAGAGAAGCAATGATGAAACAGCTCTGGCTTCAGAGATGGCAGAAACAATAAGTTCCTGGGGATCAGTGGCTACCGTGCAGTTTGCGGCAAAATCAAAAGGCCACCAAGTTGGCTGAAACAAAGCTACAAAGGACTTCCCATGCAGGGATAAAGTAATGAAGGAGAGATTTTGGCAGAGATTTATTTACAAAGCTTTTGTTATTTTTGCATTTTCTAGAAATCCCAAGTTTTCAACTACTTAAAAAGGGGAAAAAAAAAAAAAAAACCACCAAAAAACAACAACAACAACAACAAGACAATCCCAAAGAGCAAAGAGTACTCCCCTTTATATTAACAGAAAATCTAGATATTTGAAGTTGAACATGTTTTTGTTCTTCTCTAGGTATCTCATCACAAGAGAAAAGTCCTGAGCTCCAGCTCAAACAGTTCTAACTCCAGAACCAATACCACATCTTAATGAGGCCACATCAGGTAAGGAAATAAAATTTGAATCCAGTAATTATTTCGAATTAATTTTTTAATTTATATGTCTTTTTTCTCTTTTTGTTCAGTGTTATAGAAGAGTTGAAATGGTGCTCAGCTTTATTTAATCACCGTGTTGTTATGATCACATTACATACCCTAACAAAGTTATATGGATTCTTCACTGTTTCTGGAGAGGAATAATACAATACAAATTTGGTCTCCAAAATATGGTCTTCTCATTAGCTTAAACAAAACAGCATTTTACTTTACTTTTGGTTCACTCTCCTACATTTGGCTCTAGGTCATCGACATCAGACTTAATTCAAAATATCAACAAAGTCCTTTCCTGACTGGGCCATAGGGTGAAAATTTCTCACACAAAATTAGTAAACACTTTCAAAACTAAATAAATTAGACAAAGCTGTAATCGTCTTCCTTATGGATAATCTACAACAGGAAGCCTGAACTTGAATACATTATTTATTCAAAGTAGTTTGCTTTATCAAATAAAATAGGTTGGACGTAGAGATAAGTAATTGGTAAAACTAGATGCTGGCTAAGGATGTAAACCCGAAGAAAGAAGAGAAACATACCCTTGCTCATGGGAATGATTGTGAGGGAGTGCAAACTGGACAGGAGTAAACAGTCAGAGCAATGAAGGCTTTCGGTGTTGTGGCCAAAGGCAGTAAAATAAAGAAACACAAAAAATGTTTAAATTTATTGACTTTATTTCAAGCTATTTTTAAAAGTCATCAAAAAAAAAATGAGAAGAAGCCTAAGAAATCACTGAAGAAGATTGTAGTCATATTAGGAGTCATGCGAGGTAATCATAATAGCAGTGTACATCTGCACACTAGTATTTTGAGACATAAACTATGATATATATAACTTGAGATGTATCCTCAAGAGAACTTTGTTAGTTTACCTAACACCCTTTTGCTAATGGAATATTGTTCCTTCTTTTATGGTGAATAGAGAATTGGTTATGACCATCATAATCAAGATCCTCTATGAGATCTTTCTTATCCATGTTAGGGACTTATATTTTTCTTTGAGTGCGTGTGTATGCATTTCTAACAAATGGTAGAAGCATTTATTTTGTGAATATATGCTATCAGCAGAGTATTGTAAATTATTATTTTAATAATCCAGTCGAATATTATTTCTGCTTCTGCAGTGCTTGCACTTCCTACTTTTGCTTTTGTGGATTCGAACCTCCATGGACAGAAGACAAAAATATGATGTCACCTCACTCAAGTCATGTTATTTACATTGAATTCTGATTTAATCTTCTTTAATTTTTACCGTTTGTTTCATCTCTTTCCTATTTTTGAAAGTTGGGTGAAGAGTAGACATTTTCCCTCCTGTATATGTCTATATAGAAAGCAAGTACTCATTTTTATCACCATGTCTCCAAAATTTTGGTTCATCTGGGGCTTGGCCAGATCTCTACAAGCATCTGTCTTTTGCAAACAGGTTCTAGAGCACTTGGACGGGCTCAGATTTCCACAGCATTTTACTACCTCTGCTCTATCTAAATGTTTTACTCTTGCTTCTAGTGTCACAGCAGCAAAAATCCTATGAGCTTTGTACTTGTTCCTGACAAATGAGCTGTCTCTTATTCACCTGACAAAAGAAATGAACTGTGTTTTGCTGTACTTCCTTTTATACACACAAATGTCTCATGTGAGACTATCTCCATGGAGATTGTGATTCAACATAGCATCTGCAAATGCATTTTGAAACCTTATTCCTCCTTTTCTCCAGGACAATGGGCTATCCAGAATCTTGTGTGCTTTCTTACCACCATCCATCTGATCTCAGACTCCCCGCAACAAACCTGGTGGATTGAAAAAAATTCTCTAAATGATAAATTGTGGCCACCTTCTTATTCCTCCCAATATTTTCATCATCTTTTAAATAAACGGGCATACTCACAACCCTGGGATATGCTAATGTTCTCTGCTGCTGTTCATAATTTTGTATTTATTTAGTTTTTAAAAGAGTTCTCTTGTAAGAAGTGGTAACTATTTGTCTGTCTTAGGGAGTGTAAGATTTCTTTGTCATGTTATTCCTTGGTTAGGTTGCATCAAGGGAGAATGAATCAGTTTTAATGATGGAAGTGGCAATTAGTGCTGCTGAGCTGTAGTTTCAGTTTTTTGACAGAGCTCCTGAGCTTAATAAATTATGGATCAGTAGAGGGGGAAGAAAGGCCTCAAAATCTGCCTGAGCAGCACATGAACTGGTAGTGCACTACATTGCATCTCCATTCAATAAATGTCCATTTCAGTCTGGTTTTGCGGTCAAGTGTGAAGAAGAAACATCATCTGTAATTAATAACAGTTAAAAAAAATCCATATGAATACATGCCAGCACAAGAAATGAAACAGGGAGAAAGAAAGGGTTGGAAACGAGAACAAAAAGTCCTTCAGAATAACGGTGAAAACTCAGACAACCAGTCTGTGGGGTGAACAGAAGCCTCCAACACAAAGCTTTGTGGGACACATCTGAGCTAAAGGCCTTTTTAGAACCATGTTAGATTCCATAGAGATAAAAATATGTCATCACACAGGTTTTACCAATGTGTCAGGTAAGGTGCAAGTAGCTTCCTCCATGTATCTGTGCATATTCCCTGCCAAGACTGTGAGTATTTGAGCATTTGTGGTTGAAAAAAAATACAAAAACCTGTCCTTCTGTGTCTTCATAGGGGCAATATTTATATTCCACCATACCCAACGTATAACAAGCATTGTCTAAATATTAATTATCTATTAATACTGAATACTACTTTCTTAATAATAAAGCCAGATAAATTTGCCTGGCCACTTATTTAGAGATGGGTTTTTCTGGAAGAGGGTCAGTAAAATATTGCTTCATAGAGGCTCAACAGAAACCTGAGAAAAATTATATATGAGTCAAGAGGATATATCTCCAACTAGCTTTATGGATCTACGTGTCCTTTTCCCTGTGGTTTTTTTGCCTGTTTCTCTTTCTAAGTTTACTGTACTAACAAATTACACAAACGCAGGGTATAAGCTCAGCTTGGGCACTGTATTTATCATATGAATTAATAATTAGCACCCTCACTGGCACAATATTGACATGGTATGGCTTACAGGGTGAGTTCCCATCTGAGGAGTCTGCCCTCAGCAGACAGGCTGAGCACAGCCTCCCTGCTCCAGAGAGCAAGGAGCAAAGCTGGCCTCAGTCATGGCTTTCTCCCAATGTTCATACTACTACAGATGTCACCTTTATAGCCTCTATTCGTGAGATATCTTATGGACTAAAACTCTTTGCCCCCTCTGAAGTCCTCCGGGGAAGGGGGGAAAAGGTGTTGTCCCCACTCAAGCAGCTGGGAGGGAAGAACAGAACTGCTGAGTGGTAGGAAAAAAAAAATCTCTTCACAGTGGTGAAGCCCCAAAATCTGGGAAATTTCATATAATTTTCTGACTCTATCATTGATGTTGGCTAGTAAATCAGGATTTGACATCACAAAGAAGAGTTTGATTTGGAAGCCTAGTAAGAAATGAAAATCAGGTTGAGCTCTTTCATATACTCAAGATTAACATTCATACTCAGCTGCTGAATCCAGTGTAGACAATGATCATGATACAGACATATAGTATTGAAAACCCAGATTCAAATAATTTAGAATAATTTTGAAAACCAAAAATTCAATTGCTGCTCTCCCAGGTGCCAAGTGGGCCTCTGAGATGCCACAAGACTGGTGGAAAGGGAGATGTTGCTACTTAATTATTCCCCATTATCCAAGCTTTTATTCAATCATTACAATTCGTATTAAAAATTCCAGTTTTGAAAAATTGTCAGTTTCTGATTAAAAAAATAAAATTATTTTAAGCATCTTGGTCAGTTTTCTGCATTACAACCGCAACACTGATTTCAGTTTTATGATTTTCTATTGAATTCAATGGTGTTCTAAATCAATTCACCCTTTATGAAAACCCAAGTGAGCCAGCAAAGCAGTACCTGATCAGGCTTGAAAAGTGTTTTTTTTTCAGACTCAAGGTTTCTAAAAGAAGTGAGCTGCTTTGCATGTAAATTTTGATAAACTGCTGTCCAAAAGTCATCCCAAGAAGTTGCAGTTATCTTGCTTTTATTTGCTTATTCAGTATTTTATGATACACACATATTAGACTGCCACAGCATGGTATGAATATTGCTCTCTTCACAATGAGGACATGGTCTCAGTGTCCTGGGTCTAGGGATTTTTTGCATGACTTCACTAGCAACACATTATTTCAGGTCACATTTTATCAGCCAGCTCAACAAGAATGCCAGTGACTTTCACCTTGTTCCAGCTCCCTGTAAACATAGTAATTGCCAAAATTATATTGTCTTTTATTTACTTAACAAGCAGTACTTTTGAAAATAAATAGTCTGGCATGAGCAAACACAAATGCTAGCAGTAGTCATAAGTCTTCCATGCTTTCAAACACAGCTTCTAGCATTTTAAAAGCAGACTGAGAAAAAACTGATGTGAGGAAGAGATGTCTCAGTCCATTGTTTTGCTTGAACTTTCCCCACAAATGTCCTGTTGCCATTATTCTGGGCATTGCTCCACCCACGGGTGGCAGCAATAAGTACTTGCAAAGTACTAATACTGTTATCAATCTGCCTAACTTTGCCAAAGTTTATCAGACAGTTTGGTTTACAGTGGCCCATTTTTGCTTGCTGTTTGATCCTTTTCTGCCAGGGATGAATGGCCACAAGAGGTTTCCAGGAGTAGGGGAAAAATATCTAAGGAGACAATATGTGGGTTTACTGTCAAGTGGACATTTGTATTTTAAACATCGTTTCTCTGGAAACATGTGTCATCACCTTTCTCTTTTGCTCTGCTTAGGTCTTGGTCTTGCACACACATTAGCACTTCATGCTGCCCAACATCTGACTAAATGCTTCCAGCCCATGCCTTCTCTTTAAGTTAGTGGGTACTTTCTGGATGATTTCAAAAAGTGTGTGCTTGATGACTATCTAACTTAATATATACTTTGTGGTAGGATTTTCATCACTGCTTTACAGAAGTTTTCCATACAGGTATGAGACAATGGAAGTTCTCTTATTCTAAAGCAATCTTTTAAAATTATTTTTTATTAGGAAATATGTCATCATGCTTTAATACAAAATTATGTATAGTTATTATTTTTAAGTACCATTCTAATTTTAGAAGGTGATAATTTAGTAAGTTAGACTGTCATAATCTGAGGAACAGGCAGAATCCTCTCTGACAGAGTTCTAAACAATTATACCTTCAAACCCCTAAAAAGTTATGATATGCAGTTTTCCCATTTCCCTCTATCCCACTGAGCATATATTAACCATTCTTAGTATAAACTATTGAAATTATTAAGCCAGTTCACAGTGTTGTTTTTAAAATGAAAAATGCTATGATCTTTTAATGTCTTCAGTGTTATAATATGTACTAAATTAGCAGAACCCTGATGCTCTGATAATTTACACCACAATGTGCTATTTAAAACTGGAAGCCCAGCAGGAGATTTTATTTTTATTAATTTAGTATAATTTTAAACATTACAAAAATAGCTGTCTCACAGCTTCCCTGCTGAGCCCTAGATTGTTGCCACAGCCTGTGCAATACTTTATCAGGAGAGTAACATGACTATAAATACTGCATAGTTGATTCTGGTTTCAACGCAGAATACAAAGGGATGCAGAAGACTGAACAAGAGACAAAGAAAAAACAGGGCTGGTTCTGTTTTACATTTTGTCTGCCTTTTTTCTTTTTCCTTTCTTGCTTCTAAATCTTCTTTCCTTACAGGTTTTTCTCTAAGGGTAGTTGTGAATTTGTAGTCAAAGCCAAAAGGCTGAAAATTCCACACTGTAGTTAACTTTAGATGTATCACACAACGCTGCTGTAGGAAAATGAGTTTTACTCTACCTCCCTTGTCTATTGCCCTGCCATTCTTGTTGACTAAACATTACTGGAATGTTATTGTTCAAGTCTAACATGTATTATAAGAGCAACCTCCTATGAATTGCAGCTTTCCAGTTTTATGTACACCTCTGGTTCACATCTGCTCACCACTGTGTGTATTTAGTGAACTTACACCTGCCTGAAGTAAAAAAGGCATCAGTCAGTTACCATATCCAGCCTCTTAGCAGCACTAGGGACGGCAGAGCCAGTAGGTATAACAACTTTTGGCCCTTTTGTCATGCTTGTCACTTTTTTGAATGAGCTAAGTGGACCAAAAACTCTTGCCAGGAGTGCCAACTTCCAAGGGAACCTCTGACCCTTCAACAAAGGAGGAGTCTTGGCACTGAAGCAATATTTGCTGTGCAAAAGATGTGGTTTCAGGTACCACAGTCCACTGTTCATAATAGAAAGCTGGGATGGACTGCTGGAGAGGAGAACAGACTATGATTGAAAGTTATTTTAAAATGATGTGAGTTTCTAAATTTAAATTCATTGTGAATCTCTTCAGTGCCTATATTGTTTATATTTATTTACTGATCAATATTACACTTTATATTACAGAAATTTATAGATTAATTTAATTTTTTTTTTTTTTTTCTGGCTGGCTGTATCTTCTACCTGGTTTCTACGTAAAATTCTTAAAATAAAATCTGAAAATTGAACAAAACTCAATTCCAAATGATTGGGATTTACCATGTGACTCTATTAAGGCAAAGCATATTTCACTGGCAGGAAACTGAGTTTCTTGTAAAACTCCTGTAGTTTTCACAAAAATTTTGTGACTTGACAGATCCACAGTAGGAATGTGATTAGTGCTTATGTCCCCCATTTTGCATTTGAACAAGGGGATATATTCAAAGGGAATATTCGAAACATTTTGGTGCTTAGATGTTAAATGTCGTATAGATATTGAATGAATGACACGTAGGCAATTCAGCTGTGTCTCAGACAGGAGCTGCATGTTGGCCTTTCTGGGGCATAGAAGGCAGGCAACCTTCCTCCTTGATGAGCCACCCATTAACCCTAATTAAATCAATACTATTTTTCTTTGAATCACATTAATACTGACTAAAACTCCCCCTCAGCTAATTAACAGGCATTTGGCCACCCCACCCGTTTGGACTGAGGGCTGCTAAGATAACCATTTTCATCACTGAAATATCTGTTGTTAAAAATTCACTCTGTATCCCTTGTGCTGTGATGTTTACACCTGTGTACACACACACAGGAAATAACAATTCATTTGCAACTCTCTTCTTTTTCCACAACTGCCAGGAGAATGTGGGTGAGGTAAGTCATTCCAAGGATATTGGAAGAAATGAGGCATGAAATAAAAGCCTTCCTGCACTATCTGCTGATCCTCAGGAATGTAAGGCAACCTGCTGTATTAAAGAGAAGCATCCAGGCTATTAAGTAAGGCACTAGGACAGTGAGGAGTGAGTCCTCTGTGTGAGACACTCTCCTGAGCTGATGACATCAATGTCCTCAGAACTATCACTCTGAGTTCATGATGATGAGATCTGCAAGATGTCTTACGTGCTATTCTTGTTCTTGGTAACATCAGAGGACTTAAAAACAAGATTTTACATTATTTACTCTTTTTTTTTTTTTAGACATCTCATGAACTGGGTGTATCCACTGACAGTGTCACAAATAATGTAGTAATGAGCAACTCTCTGCTATTAATATTATTAGTCATACTAATTAAGTTAATCAAGTGGATCAATCTAAGAAGTGTTCCAGCTGTTTCATGAACAAAAGCTGAAGGACTCTGAATGGCTTGTACTGAACAGTGTCCTGTAGAAAAAAAGTGGGATTTTGCTACTTAACACTGGAATTTTCTTTTCATCTGGTGGAAAATTCTTGTCCAAATTAGTTGTGCTGTTCACTCAGTAGGCTTCCATGATGAGGTGACTTAGAAAAATACTGCCACAGATTGGTAGTGGAAGAGATTTTGAGTTAGGAGGATTTGGAGGTCTTGCTCTGAGGACATTGCAACACCCCTATAGAATGATACCAGTCCTGAAAGAAAGAGCAATATATTGGTGTCATTGTCTTTCATTAAACAGCAATAGGAAAGATGATACTGCAATATTGATTGGACCAGCATGATTAAATTCAGGTTTAATATTGTCTTCACGTCAAACCAGAAATCTTCATCCTATTTGTCCAAATAGCACAAGTCCTATATATTTCAGCAATAAGATCTAACATTGCACAGTTTTTCCAAGGTACATAGAAAATGTGTATTTTTCTAGTTCTCTGTCTTTTCATACCTAGTTCATAATACTGTTTCAGAAGCAAAAATACAAGAAAACTTCTGATTTGTCTGTCCAAGAACGAACCTTTTGAAAAATAGATGTTCTTGGTGTGAGAGCCATGTACATCGATATGAAAAAAAGCACATATAAATGTAATGTTTTGCCTGTGTCGTAAAATGTGGATTTTTACAACAGAACAGATATGGACAGCAGGTTATGACTTCTGCTAAGAATACTACATACATCTATACAGCTCAGGAATACTACATTTTTTAAAAATTGAAATTAAATGTGTTGTCTGTGACAAACACTAGATTGAAGCTCTCCAAGACTGGTTAACAATTCGCTATATTGTCATGAAGAGTGTCCTTATAAAATAGCTTTAAAGACTCATGCTGTTGTTTGTCATAAATTATATTTTCAGTAATCTATACATAAATTATGTATTAGACTAAAGGTACATATGTTTTGATCAATTCACATTTTCTTGAGGCACAGTTTGCCTAAGACCACGGGCATTGCAAAAAAATATTCTAGATACACTAAAAACTGCTTGAACCTTTTTCATTGTTTCTTAGTAAGGCACATACAGCTTTTTATTAAATTATTTTCCAAATGTTATTTTGTAAAGAAATTTAATAAAATTTACTACTCTGCAATCCATTGAGCACTTCCTAATTTAATTTTCATATTCTGCATTTCCTGGGATTTACAATTAAAATTGTGATGAGCCAGACATTCAAACTCTTACATGTGTGAGATTTTATTATTTTTTTTAGCTGAACAATATCAACAGGATTTTGGTTTTATAAAATATTTTCAAACAAAAAGGTGCAAGTAAGTGAGGCCTTTTATACATAGATTGTAAAGTTTTTACTAAGTTTGACAAACTTTTTTCTCTTTTTCTTACTTCTTTACTGACTCAACTCATTGGCAAAGTAGACTGCTTATGCCAATGCCAGATACAGTTAATAGAAAATAATAGTTCTGATGTTTTATTCTCTCCGACATTGATCAAATAAAATTAAAAAATTCTATTCTCCAGAACAGACACTGTCATTAAAATTCTTGCAGATTTATTTACATAAAACTCAGCATGTTTGTAACCAAGAATGAGCCATTGTGCTCGAGAGTTAGCTCATTTTACTACCATTTTATTATGCAAGGTTCTTGGAGATCCCTACAGATTAATATACTTATTTCTTTTACAGTAATAATGTTTTATTTTTATTTTGCATTTAGGACACATCTTGAACCTTACAGAATATTGCAAAGCTTGCATTCATTACTTCACCCATTTTCTAAAAGACTACATGGTGTTGCACTAGTCCCGAAAAAGAAGCACTCCAAACAACCTTAGGGGTACTGGGTCACCTGGACCTTCTAATGATCCTCCTAGGTGGAATAATTTATCGTATCCTGAGCTTGGTGAGACATTTTAACTGAGTCTCTGAACTGAGTCCTTATGCACTAAAAGCAGTAAATGCAGCAATATTTGCATTTAGTCAGTCATTCAGCCAAAATCTATCACTCAGGACTTCAAGCAGCAACTTGCTATTTATGTTCAAGCCTTCACCATTTTCATATACATAGACCTCTTCTCAAAGTTTTGTAGTACTTTAAATTGACGTTCTTTTGTATGGTTTGAAAGTAGCTTCTCTTTAGGCTTTTACTGGAACCAATAATATGCCTAATTTATAGGAGGACACATTTAAGGATTGAGAGCCTTCTATAACTTCCACCATACAGAAAAAAA